>JAVSCE010007453.1:600000-844107 GCA_032199065.1 Smutsia gigantea | reverse complement strand
GCCGTCCCAGAGCCACGGTGAGAAGGGTGGTCCCAGTACCTGCCCCTGAGTTGCCGTTTGCTCTGTGACCTCAAGCAACCTAATGTCTCTGAGTCTCAATTTCCTCCTCATAAAAGGAGCTGAATGACACAGGCCTGGAGGGAATGGCCTCGGGGCAGAGTGGTGCGGTGAGGGTAAATGAGTACTTTTGAGGGGTTTTGAGCACAAAGCAGGTCCTCAGGACAGGGTAGTTGTTATTTTATGGGTCAACAATGGAAATTTTCCCTGCTGTATCCAGGAAAACTCATAAGTGGGGTTTGAACCTCAACACTACCCAAATACAGGAATAATTCCTTAATTCTCACAACTCAGTAGATTTTTGCAGTTTAATAGGGCTGGGGCCCCTCCCTTCCCACCCGGACAGACCACCATTGTCTGGGCTTCCAGGGCTCGCTCTCTTTTCGTGCAGGTCCCCACACAGCTGCTGAGGGCCCAGCTGCTGGTTCAGAGGGGTTGGAGGGCCCAGTCAGGGCTCAGGTTTCACGTATACAGTTTCACGCATGGAGGGCCAGGAGTCCCAGATGGGCTGTGAGGGCCTGGTCAGCCCGCCCTGTGCCTGCAGAGGGAGGGCATCGGGGCTGTCCCTGAGCCCAAGTCCCTTGTGTATGACTTCTGACTTTTCCCTCCATCAGTTCTACCAAGTTAGGGTAGGACAATTTAATTCTTGATGTTTTTATATTTCTAAGTTTAGCTCTGAATTTTGTTTCATGAACCAGACTGGTAGTCCTCAGGCCTGTTTTGACAGGACAGTGCTGTGTCTGCTGTGGTCTAGGCCAAGGAGAAAGGGTGGGGACATTTAAAGGTGATGTGTGAAAATGTTTCAAACACATCGGTTGAAATTATTTAAACCTAATCAGTGTATTTACCGTTTCTCTTTTTGCATGCTAACATGCACGTCACATACACAAACATTCACACATGTATGTGTTCTGTATCACTTTTCTGGCATGTCACAAGAGAAACCAGGGGGCTTTGAATTCTCAGTGTGAAGGAATTCTCAAGAGGTCATCTAGCCCAAATTTTACAGATGGGTTAACTAAGGGCAGTTGCATATGGTTGTGTAAGTTGTGCACTGCGCAGCCTAGGGAGAATCATTCACACTGGAGTATAAATGAATGCAGGCTGGGGTAGGGGAAGGCTCTGGAGCAATGATACACAGAGGTCAGCCTCCTAGGGCAGAAAGCAAAAATTAGAGCAGGTGGTAGATTACAGAAGTGTCCCCAGTTCTCCACTCCCTGAAGCCATGCCCCTTGTAGAGTGACATTGCAGACCCTTCCATCCAGAGAAGCCTGTTTCCTCATTTTCTGACTCTGAACTGGCCCTGACTCACTTTGCCAAGGGATTGTGGCAGAAGTGACAGGTGCTCATTCCCAGCCCAGGCCTCAAGGGGCCCTACATGTCTGGGCCCTGTCTCAGACCCTGGGTGCTGAGGGGTTTGAGACCACATGGCCGAGGGCTCAGTTGCCCCGCTGAGGCCTCCTGTGCCACCTACAGCTTGCCGACAGCAGACACCACCTACAGCGAGCCCCCCAGGGACTGCAGAGCCACTGGACTGGAGCTGACCCCCGCTGCATGAGTAAGCCCAGTTGAGACCCAAAGGACTGCCCAGCCGACCCCTGGCCCCAGGGACAAAACCAGATACTTCCTTCAGCCTGCCACTGAGGTTTCATGGCTGTTACTGCATCCTCACTGTGGCAATACGTAAGGACTACAAGGCTGGAGAATGGAATTGGTATTTTGTGCGTAACTTTATTATTACACTTGGAACAGTTTTTTCTAAGGGGTTGCTAATATTCTTACCTTTTCCCCAAAGAAGGTATAGGAAATAAAATTTGCCTTAGTTTAAAATGGGAAACCATGGTTCCAAGTTTGCTTTGAATTTGCAGTTTCTTGAAATAAAGCCTTGTTCTGGCAGTATGATTTTTGATAGCAATGCCTTCTTTAAAACAGTCTAGTTTTGGATTATTTGTAGACACCTTGGCCATGATAGTCTTTTCTCCCTCAATTCTGAGTGACTCTCTACTAAGTTCCTATGCCAAGAAGATGTTTCCTATCTATTTCCTGTCCTTAAAATAGTTTAAGTTCATAAGGGACTTTTAAGACTCCATCTGCAGTAAGCAAATTTATTCAGAAGTCTTTTGTTAGGAATACAGATTTTCTGAACAAGCCTGATGCTTTCTGAACACATGCCAAAAGATGTTAAGGAAGACTGTTACAGTGATTTTGACAGAAAATTGAGAGTTTCAGAGAAGTCTTCCTGGGGCTGACTGCCTCTGTTGTTGGCACTCTGAGAAGTGTGAGGGGCCATCGGGACACACGGAATCTTGGTCCAGGCCTTTATTTCTCGAGTGAGCTTGTTGTGGTCTTTTCTGTGTTGCTGAAGAAACTGTCTTATTCAGTGACTCTGATAAAACATTGTTGCTGGTAACAGATTTATTCTCATGGAAACATGAACCTTCCTGGTCATAGTTCTCCTATTTTTAATGTGTTTTTGTTTCCTTTGAAAACAAGCTCTATAAATAGAACGTGGTCATATTTTTGACAGACTTGTGGCAAACGCTAAAATTCCGGAAAGTACCACAGAAGTCTTACTTTCAAGTGATGAGACTGGAATTGTCTACCAGACTTTATCAACTGTCGACAAATGGAGAAGAAATAGTTGGTGTATTGTACCTCTGACAATGTGCATTTACTTAGATTGAATCCGAGTCACTGCTGTGGTTCTTCAAATAACAGTGACTATATTACAGAACTTAAACTTGTAGTTAAAAATTACAGGCCAGATGGCCTCAGTGGTTAATTCTACCAAACAATTAAGGACTTACATCCACAATATATGAGGAAGTCTAAGACTCAATAATAAGAAAACAAATGACCCAATTTAAAAAATGGACAAATGGTTTGAGGAGACACTTGGTGAAAGAAGACACACAGATAACAAGATGCTCAATGTTATTAGTCATTAGCGAAATGTAAAGCCACACGAGATACCATCATATATCTCTTTGAATGGTCAAAATTTAAAAGGCTGTTCATTCCCAGTGTTGGCGAGGATGGAGGAACTGGAACTCCCATCCATTGCTGGTATGAATGTAAAATTGTACAACTGCTTTAGAAAATGGTTTGTCAGTTTCTTAAAATATTAAACATCTACCAAATGATTTAGTCATTCCATTTCTGGGTATTTACCCAAGAAAATGGAAATATGTCCATACCAAGTCTTGTGCACAAATGTTCAAAGCAACTTTGTTTTTAATAGCCACATCTGGAGACAACCCAGATGTGTCACAGCTGGGGAACAGATGAAGTGTGGCATGTCCATGGGCACCACTTGGCAATGACTCTGTAACAAGGATGGAAACCGTGCAAACTAAGAAGCTGGACAAAAAGTGCACTGAATGATTCCACTTGTATAAAATTGCAGGAAATGCAGAGCAGTCTAGCAACAGGAAGTAGACCAGTGCTTGGGGGACACAGCAGCCCTGTGGGTGGTGGGTGTGTTCATCTTCATTATGGCAATGGTGTCGCAAATGTATGTCAAAACTTCTCAAATTGTACACTTGAAATACGAGTTTACTGTAGGTCTTATATCTCACTGTGATACAGCAGCTTTCTCCCTCTGTATGATTAACTTTTTGTTGTGTGTAATGGAGCTTTAATTCATTTTATTGGCAGTCCCGTACTTTCGAACCCAACTGTGAATCCAGAAAACACATACAGAATGTTAATGTAAAGAGGTAAATAGTGTATTCATATTTTATAGGGGGAGAGGATTTATAACCAGAAAGCTGATTTATCTGTTTGTTTTCTCATCAAATCTTGGGTATTTGCTGCGTTTCAAGAACTGTGCTAGGCACTGGAGATTTAATGATTAGCAAAAACAGACCCATACTATGTAGTGGGGAAGAATAACATTACAGAAATTATATGAGTTTTTTTGTTTTAGACATTGCGATCCATGTTCTGGAAGCAAGGGACAGACTACTGAAAGTGTGCAGCAGAGGAACCTGATTTACATTTGGCGGACATGCAGGTGATGCATTAGGGAAGGAGCTCCTCTAGAAGTGGGGCTTGAGCTGAGCTCCCATGGATGAGGTGGCTGTAATGAGAAGCAGTAAAGGAAAAAAGGCCTGGGTGGTGAGTGTGGAGGCAAAGTGGAGTCAGGCATGAGCCAGGCAGCTCAGGGTCTTGTGTGATATTTGGGCTTAAAAAGTTTTGATGTTCAAAGATGGCGACATGAGAGGGGAGGCACAGGCCTCCTCCAAAAACCGCATATAATATGAAAATGCAATTAATACAACTAATCCTGAAAGAGCAACAGGAAAGAGGAATGCACCAGACTGCATACACCTGGAGAAAAGAGCAGACCTCACAGAACAGGGTAACGTACCAAAGCTGTGGCCCGGAGGGACCCAAGCCCTTCCCCCACCCCAACTCACCGGTGGGAGGAAGAGAAACAGAGCAGGGAGGGAGTGGAGGCCTGGGACTGCTAAATACCTAACTCCGGAGATCTGCCCTGGGAGCACAAACCTACATTTCATGGCGCTTGCATGATACTCTCGTGATTACAGGGTTGGAAAGCTAAGACAGGCAGAATTCCTGGACAGACGGAGATTCCAACCACTGTGGAAAGCAGGGATCCATATCCGGCTGCTCTGGGACAAAAGAAAGGCGGGCAATCTGAGAGACTTACTAACAAGGAAGCCCTTAGCAAGAGGGCTGCTAAAGGGGCAAGGATTGCACAGAGCTTACTGCTCAGGAGAGAGGACAGGTAGACAAAATTGTCTGGGTGCATTCTGCCCAGCAGGTTGGGAGCTTTGCCACATAGACTCTCATATTTAAGGAGGAAAAAGAAACCTTTCTCCTTAGAAGATCTTCAGGTGCGCCAGCTCCCTGGCTGGCTACAAGTTCCAAGGACCCCCTCCGTGATATGCAGCCTAATGGGCCTTTTTCTTGGCCGGCCCCACCTGGCTCGCAAACCTGCAAACCCTACCCTGGCATTAGCCCAGCCAGAGGGAAGATCTGTCTACAGCAACTACAAACGCAAAGCACTGGTTCAGGCAGTGGAGACAGGCATAGCAGCTGGGAAGCAGGAATCAGCTCTCCTCCCCCCAGGCACCAATACCACTCCCCTGTGACCCCCGACATTGCTTCAGGGGCTGAGCAGCTCCAGGGAGTAGAGCTTCTGAGCACTAGAGGGAGCCACATACAAATATGAAACACCAAAGTAACCTGGTTCAGAGTAAAATTATTAATACAACTCCTGAGAAAGATTTAAATGACATCGACCTCATGACTCTTCCTGAAAGGGAGTTCAAAATAAAAATCATTAACATGCTCATGGAGGTTTGGAAAGATATTCAGGAACTCAGGGATGAATTCCAGTCAGAGATCCAATCGTTGAAGAGCACAGTGGACGGTATTAAAAGCAGATTGGATACAGTAGAGGAGATGATAAATGAAATAAAACTAGAGAAGAGGAATACAAAGAAGCTGAGGCACAGAGAGAAAAAAGGATCTCTAAGAATGAAAGAATATTGAGAGAACTGTGTGACCAATCCAAACGGAACAATATTCGCATTATAGGGGTACCAGAAGAAGAAGAGATAGAAAAAGGGATAGAAAGTGTCTTTCAGGCAGTGAATGCTGAAAACTTCCCCAATCTGGGGAAGGAGATAGTCTCTCAGGCCATGGAGGTGCACAGATCTCCCAACACAAGGGACCCAAGGAAGACAACACCAAGAAATATAGTAATTAAAATGGCAAAGATCAAGGATAAGGACAGACTATTAAAAGCAACCAGAGAGAGAAATAAGATCACATACAAAGGAAAGCCCATCAGGCTATCATCAGACTTCTCAGCAGAAACCTCACAGGCCAGAAGGGAGTGGCATGATGTATTTAATGCAATGAAACAGAAGGGCCTTGAACCAAGATTACTTTATCTGGCAAGATTATCTTTAAATTTGAAGAAGATTAAACAATTTCCAGATAAGCAAAAGCTGAGAGAATTTACCTCCCACAAACCATCTGTGCAGTGTATTTTGGAGGGACTGCTATAGATGGAAGTGTTCCTAAGGTTTAATAGCTGCCACCAGAGGTAATAAAACCACAGTAAAGAAAGTAGAGCAGCTAATTACAAAGCAAATGCAAAATTAAATCAACTATCCCCAAAGTCAAAAAAGGGATAGAGAAAGTACAGAATATGATACCTAATATATAAAGAATGGACGAGGAAGAAAAAGGAGGAGGGGAAAAGAAAAGAACCTTTAGATTGTGTTTGTAATAGCATATTAAGTGAGTTATGTTAGACTATTAGATAGTAAGGAAATTAACCTTGAATCTTTGGTAACCACGAATTTAAAGCCTGCAATGCCATTAAGTACATACCTATCCATAATCATCCTAAATGTAAATGGTCTGAATGCACCAATCAAAAGACATAGAGTCACTGAATGGATAAAAAAGCAAGACCCATCTATATGCTGCCTACCAGAGACTTACTTCAAACAAACACAGACTAAAAGCGAAGGGATGGAAAAAGATATTTCATGCAACTAATAGGGAGAAAAAAGCAGGAGTTGCAGTACTTGTATCAGACAAAATAGACTTCAAAACAAAGAAAGTCACAAGAGACAAAGAAGGACAATACATAATGATAAAAGGGTCAATCCAACAAGAAGATATAACCATTATAAATATCTACACGCCCAACACAGGAGCACCTATATATGTGAAACAAATACTAACAGAATTAAAAGGAGAAACAATGCAATGCATTAATTCTAGGAGACTTCAACACATCACTCACTCCAAAGGACAGATCAACCAGACAGAAAATAAGTAAGGAGACACAGGCACTGAACAACACATTAGAACAGATGGACCTAACAGACATCTACAGAACTGTACACCCAAAAGCAGCAGAATACACATTCTTCTTAAGTGCACATGGAACATTTTCAAGAATAGATCATATCCTAGGCCACAAAAAGAGCCTTTGTAAATTTAAAAAGATTGAAATTGTACCAACCTGTTTCTCAGACAAAGGTATGAAACTAGAAATAAATTATGCAAAGAAAATGAAAAAGCCTACAAACACATGGAGGCTTCACAACATGCTCCTAAATAACCAATGGATCAATGACCAAATAGAAACAGAGATCAAGCAATATATGGAGACAAATGACAACAATAATTCAACACCGCAAAATCTGTGGGACCCAGTGAAGGCCGTGCTAAGAGGAAAGTATACTGCAATACAGGCCTACCTCAGGAAAGAAGAACAATCCCATATGAGCAGTCTAAACTCACAATTAACAAAACTAGAAAAAAGAAGAACAAATGAGGCCCAAAGTCAGTAGAAGGAGGGACATAATAAAGATTAGAGCAGAAATAAATGAAATCAAGAAGAATAAAACAATAGAAAGAATCAATGAAAGCAAGAGCTGGTTCTTTGAGAAAATAAACAAAATAGATAAACCCTTAGCCAGACTTATCAAGAAAAAAACAGTCTACTCACATAAACAGAATCAGAAATAAGAAAGGAAAGTCACTATGGATACTACAGAAATACAAAGAATTATTAGAGAATACTATCAAAAATTATGTGCTAACAGATTGGGTAACCTAGAAGAAATTGACAACTTTCTAGAAAAATACAACCTTCCAAGGCTGAACCAGAAAGAAACAGAAAATCTGAACAGACCAAATACCAGCAACAAAATTGAATTGGTAATCAAAAACCTAACTAAGAACAAAATGCCTGGTCCAGATGGCTTCACTGCTGAATTTTATCATACATTTAGTGAAGACCTAATAGCCATCCATCCTCCTTAAAGTTTTCCAAAGAGTAGAAGAAGAGGGAATACTCCGAAACTCATTCTACGAGACCAGCAGCACTCTAATACCAAAACCAGGCAAAGACACCACAAAAAAAGAAAATTACAGACCAATATCTGTGATGAACATAGATGCAAAAATACTCAACAAAATATTAGCAAACCAAATTCAAAAATACATCAAAAGGATCATCCATCATGATCAAGTAGGATTTATTCCAGAGATGCAAGGATGGTACAATATTCAAAAATCCATCAACATCATCCACCACATCAACAAAAAGAAGGACAAAAACCACATGATCATCTCCATAATGCGGAAAAAGCATTTGACAAAATTCAACATCTGTTCATGATAAAACCTCTTAACAACATGGGCATCGAGGGCAAGTACCTCAACATAATAAAGGCCATATATGACAAACCCACAGCCAACATTATACTTAACAGCGAGAAGCTGAAAGCTTTTCCTTTAAGATCAGAAACAAGAGAAGGATGCCCACTCTCCCCACTTCTATTCCACATAGTACTAAAGGTCCTAGCCATGGCAATCAGACAACACAAAGAAATAAAAGGCATCCAGATTTGCAAGGAAGAAGTTAAACTGTCCTGTTTGCAGATGACATGATGTTGTACATAAAAAACCTAAGGAATCCACTCCAAAACTACTAGATCTAATATCTGAATTCAGTGAAGTTGCAGGATACAAAATTAATACACAGAAATCTGTTGCATTCCTATACACTAACAATGAACTAGCAGAAAGAAATCAGGAAAACAATTCCATTCACAGTTGCATCAAAAAGAATAAAATACCTAGGAATAAACCTACCCAAGGAAGTGAAAGACCTATACTCTGAAAACTACAAGAAGCTAATGAGAGAAATTAAAGAAGATACCAATAAATGGAAACACATCCTGTGCTCATGGATAGGAAGAATTAATATTCTCAAAATGGCCATCCTGCCTAAAGCAATCTACAGATTCAATGCAATTCCTATCAAAATACCAATAGTATTCTTCAACGAACTAGAGAAAATTGTTGTAAAATTCATATGGAACCACAAAAGACACTGAATAGCCAAAGCAATCCTGAGATGGAAGAATAAAGCTGTAGGGATTATGCTCCTTAACTTCAAGCTGTGCTACAAAGCCACAGTAATCAAGACAATTTGGTACTGGCACAAGAACAGACCCATAGACCAATGGAACAGAATAGAGAGCCCTGATATAAACCCAACCATATATGGTCAATTAATATATGATACAGGAGCCACAGACATACAATGGGGAAATGACGGCCTCTTCAACAGCTGGTGTTGGCAAAACTGGACAGCTACGTGCAAGAGAATTAAATTGGATTATTGTTTAACCCCATACACAAAAGCAAATTCAAAATCGATCAAAGACCTGAATGTAAGTCATGAAACCATAAAACTCTTAGAAGATAACATAGGCAAAAATCTCCTGAGTATAAGCATGAGCAACTTCTTCCTGAATGGATCTCCTCGAGCAAGGGAAAGAAAAGCAAAAATGAATTCATGGGACTACATCAAACTAAAAAGTTTCTGTACAGCAAAGGACACCATCAACACAACAAAAAGGCATCCTATGGTATGGGGGAATATATTTGTAAATGACATATTTGACAAGGGGTTAACATCTAAAATATATAAAGAACTTACAAGCCGCAAGATACCGAAAAGCAAATAACCTGATTGAAAAATGGGCAGAGGATATGAAGAGACAGTTCTCCAAAGAAGAAATTCAGATGGCCAACAGACACATGAAAAGATGCTCCACATCACTAATCATCAGGGAAATACAAATTAAAGCCACAATGAGATATCACCTCACAGCAGTAAGGATGGCCAGCATCCAAAAGACTAAGAACAACAAATGCTGGCGAGGATGCAGAGAAAGGGGAACCTTCCTACACTGCTGGTGGGAATGTAAACTAGTTCAACCATTGTGGAAAGCAGTATGGAGGTTCCTCAAAAAACTAAAATAGAAATACCATTTGACCCAGGAATCCCACTCCTTGGAATTTACCCAAAGAATTAACTTCTCAGATTAAAAAGGACATATGCACCCCTATGTTTATCACAGCACTTTTTACAATAGCCAAGATATGGGAGCAACCTAAGTGTCTATCAGTAGTTGAATGGATAAAGAAGAGGTGGTACATATACACAATGGAATACTATTCAGCTATAAGAAAGAAAAATCCTACCATTTGCAACAACATGGATGGAGCTTGAGAATATTATGCTCAGTGAAATAAGCCAGGCAGAGAAAGACAAGTGCCAAATGATTTCCTTCATTTGTCGAGTTTAACAACGAAGCAAAACTGAAGGAACAAAACAGCAGCAGACTGGGAGACTCCAAGAAGAAACTAGTGGTTACCCAAGGGGAGTGGTGTGGGAGTGTGGGTGTGGAGGGCGGGAGAAGGGGACTGAGGGGTATTATGTTTAGTACACATGGTGTGGGGGGTCACGGGGAAAACAGTGTAGCACAGAGAAGGCAAATAGTGAATCTGTGGCATCTTACTACACTGATGGACAGTGACTGCAATGGGGTGGGGGGGGGCTTGATAATATGGGTAAATGTAGTCACCACATTGTTTTTCATGTGAAACCTTCATAAGAGTATATATCAATAATACCTTAATTAAAAAAAAGTTTTGATGTTTCTCAAGGTTTTAAGGGGAAAGAGAACTTGATCAGTTTTATATCTTGAAAAGAATGCTGCCACCGCGGTGTGGAAGCGTTGGGTGGGCCAGGAAGGGTGGGGTAGGGGCCTGTGGCGGGGTGGGCAGCGGAATGGGGACAGCTCAGGAACTCCCAGTTCCTGCACACAGGATAGCGGCTGTGTTGCCCATGGGAGAGGGAGCTGGGCGGGGCCCGGTGCAGGACCAGGAGGGCCTGGGTGTCTCGCGTGATGATTGCCGGCAGAGAGGACTGGGCGGGAGCAGACTTCGGGTCGCACTGTGGACGTGTGTACAGGCGGGAGTTGGGAGCTTCCTGAGGGGAGGCAGAGCCAGAGGTGTCGGCTGTGCCATGGGAACCAGGACCGGGCGGAGGGTGGCCAGGCAGTGCTGAGGGCAGTTGGGGTGGGGAGGGTGTGGTGCCTCCGGGTCAGTGGGAGAGGGTGGCCGCTGTGCTGCGAGGGCGAGCGGCATCAAGCCTGGAGAGCTGTGGCCTCTGAGGGTCCGCTGCTGGCTGTTCTAGGCCAGCAGGCCGAGTGGCAGGAGACGGCGTCAGGCGGGCACTGGCAGGCTGCGGACGGGGACTCAGAGCGGGGTTCCTGGGACTTGAGTGGGCGCTGCAATGCTGATCAACTCCAAACGTCAAGAGGAAGTGGATCTTCCGCTGATTTTTCCTGATAAAGGAGACTCTTGGAAACTGCATTCCTTTCAGTGGCCTCGGGGAAATACATCTGTGGCATTTTTTTCCCTATTTCCTGGATGTTTTAACATGTTTAAGTCCAAGTGTTGAGGCCACACAAAGGGCGAAAGGTGGCTGCTGTCTGCCGAGCCTGCTGTGTAGTTCCGCTTGAAAGTCCCGCCCTGCTGTAGGTATGCGTCAGGGATGTCAGTGTGTGAGTCGTGGCAAGTTCCGGTGGCAACCGTCCTGACGTCAGAGAGGTGGCGGTACTCCCAGGCTCTTCGCAGGAACGGTGGGCCTCCCGTCGTTTCACACCTTGCGGGGGGTGGCACGGGTCTTAGGGCATGGGTGTCAGCCCTGGAGCGCTTGTGCAGTCCGGACTGCTGGACCACCCCTCCCCACCCCCGCATTTCTGAGTCAGTGGTCTGCGTGGGGCTGAGAATCAGAGTTTCTGACAAGTTCTCAGTCCTGCTGATGCTGTGGTCCAGGGACCCCCTCTGAGAACTGCTGACCACCCACTGAGCTCATCGGCCCAGTGGCAGTATAAGGTGGACCTGCCAGACTGCATGTGTGGCCCTTTAAGAAGACTGGAGACCAAGGTGTGGTCACCTTGAGGGCGTTTCCACAGGTGAGCACTGGCTGCCTGCCTACCTGGGTGCGACCCCTTAGGCTTGGAAAGTTTCCTAATAGTGCCTTTCAGCTCAGGACAGAGCAGGCCCCACGCTGCTTCCCCGTGGGCTTTGGAACATTGAAGTGGTAGAGAGGTTGGAAAGAAATCCCACCTTGGGTTGGAACAGGCACTCAGAATGTGTCTGGAAAATGGGATTCCTCGCCTGTTTCTGTGCATCTAGTACATTCTTGTGTAAAAGAGAAGAGTCTCTGCTAAGAGACCAAACTCAGGAGGTTTGTATGAGATTTGATGGATGTATTATTTAAACTGAGGCACTTAAGGAGACATCCTTGAAATACCCAAAGTAGGGCTGGGAGGAACTGTGGGTAAATAAAGTGACGTGTCACTAGAAGGTAACATTTTTAGGTAAGGAGACAGTTCCAAGTAAGGGCTCTCGTCGACACAAGGCTTTTTAGGGAAACGTAGGTCACTCGGGTTGGGATGTGGGGTTACCCTGGGAAGAGTCTGGGACCCAGGTGGCAATCTCACAGGGCAGTTGTTGCTTTTCAGCAACAATTCAGCGCAGCTGTGAATCACGGACGCTGCTTCCAAGGGGTGGGGGGCCTGTGGTCCTTAAACTTGGGACCCCTGGTTCTCCGACGGTCTGGAGGAGTCTGTGTGGCTCACACAGGCACCCTGATGTCATTCCCGTTTATGCTTTTCCTTCAGTAGCCAAGTAAGAGGAACTTTCCTTGAATGCAGAGAAAGCAATAACAGTTTTGGCAACCTCCAACCCAGCTCTGGTCACTGGATTGCATCGTGGGTGACTGTCAGCGACCATTTCTCCTTCCAGCGAATGATGCTGGAGTCTCCTGACAAGGGTCTGCAAGCAACCATCATCAAATGGCTTCCAAAAGCAAGTACACATTGTCTTGAAACACATGAAAAAGTAGGAAATCTTGGTAAAGAAATAGGGCTCATCAAGAAAGGAAAGTAGGAACTACGTAACTAAAAAATAAGATAAATAAAATTTGCTGATGGGCTCAAAGGTGGAGATGGCAGAAGACAGAAGCAGTGGACTGGAGAAGGCATGGAGACGCCTGCGCAGTCTGAACAGGGAGCCAGGAAGGGGCTGGAGGCTGCTGGGGCACAGCGTGATGGCAGTGGGGGTGGCGCCCCTGTTCATGCGCTTCCCTCCCTCCTCCTTCCCCGCTGCTGGTGTGTCTCTGCCCCTGTCTCCCCCTCCCACCTCTGAAGTGTCAGAATCACAGGAGGTCTTCATCGGCTTGTTCTGGCCCCTCTGTGACAATCAGGGAGCCGAGACCAGGCGGCCCTACTAAACACGCGGGTGGCAGGTGGCACGGAGCCTGCTGCGGCTGAGGGGGCAGCCAGTGGGGTAGGGGAGCCCACCTCGGGGCAGTGACTTTCCACAGGGCCACTGAGGCCCCACGCAGCACAGGGACAGCAGAGCCCTGCTGGACGGGAGCAGCCCGGTGGGAGCCGGCAGCTGGTAGCTGGCCGCACCAGAGCTGGGCAGGAGTGCAGCCGTGCCACCGCAAGGGGCTACGGTTCCGGTCAAACTCGGGCACATCCTTTCTTTCCCTGTTTTTCCTTTGGTGATGACGTCCCAAGTCTTTTTTCAGGATAGTTCCTGTCTCAAATATTCCATTCTCATATTCGATCAGTTATGTTGCTTCTTGCTTCTGGGTACTATGGCAGCGTCACTCAACTTCACTTTTGGTAGCAATGACCCAGTGATTCCTGGTACTTGCTTTGTGTTGTAGGCACAGGTCCTTAATCCATCAATGCACGGAACAGATCATACATTCAGTGCTTGTGTGTGCGGGTACAGCGGACCACGCGCTCTGCTTCTGGAGCGTGCGTCTCCTCGGGCAGGGGTGTGTTCTGTATAGGCAGATTATATAGTATGTTAGGCGGTGGTAGGTGCTTTGGATTAAAACGGTGCAGGGTGAGAGGGGCGGGGAGTGCCAGCGGTTTGGGCAGTGGTGCAGTTTTACGTCTGGTAGGTAGGGTAGGCGTTACTGAGAAGTGACATTTGAACAAAGACTCGATGGTTTGCGTGGAGGAGTGTGAATATCTGGGAGAGGAGGATTCTAGGCAAAGGAAAAGAGCCCTTGCAAAGGTCCTGAGGGAGATGGCTGCACGGCAAGTTCCAGGAATGGCAGAGGCCAGGGTGAGCTGGGGGAGATTACTCGGTGGCTGACGAGGATGAGGCGGGAACAGGGAGTGGGTTGTGCAGGGCCTGCTCGGCTATTGTAAGGGCTTTCACTTAAAAATTAATAAGCTTCACTTTTTAGAGCAGTTTTAGGTCTCCAGAAAAACTGAGCAACTGAGCAAAGAGCTGCCACATCCCTCCCCACCTGCCGATTATTCACATCTTGCATTAGCATGGCACACTTGTTACTGAGGAACCAGTGTTGCTGCATCAACCACAGTCCACAGTGTATATCAGGCTTCACTGTGCTGTGCATTCTGTGGGTTTCGACAAAAATGTTCAGTGACGTGTATCCACCGTTACAGTATCACACAGGTTTCACTGCCCTGAAAATCTTTGTGCTCTGCCATCCATCCTGCCCTCCCTCAGGGCCCTAGCAACCACTGATCATTTTACTGTGTGTCCCTGTAGTTTTGTCTTTTCCAGATTGTTGTGGAGTTGGAACCATGCAGTATGTCGCCTCTCCAGATTGACTCCTTTCACTTGGTGATGCATTTAAGTTTCCTCCGTATCTTTTCGTGGCTTAATATCTCATTTATTTTTATCTCTGAATGACCTTCATTGTCTGGGTGGACCACAGCTTATCCATTCTGAAGGGCATCTTGATTACTTCCGGGTTTTGGCAATTGTGAATTGAATAAAGCTGTTATAAACATTTGCGTTCAGGTTTTTTGCATGGGCATGACATTTCAGCTCTTGGGTAAAAGCAAATTCATCCAAGAAGCAAGATTGCAGGACCTGGGGTTAAGGGGATGTTTTGCTTTAGAAGAGATGCCAGACTGCCTTCCAGAGTGGCTGCACTGCTGCAGGCCCACCCACCGTGATGAGCTCTATCGCTTCCCAGCCTTCCAGTGTTCACGGGGTCAGCCCCTTGGCCATTCTAATGGTTATGCGGTGGTATTTTGCTGTTTCAATTTACATTTCCTTGAGGACATGATGTGGAGCATCTTTTCATCTGTTTAGCTACCATTTGTGTATCTTTTTTGATGAGGAGACTGTTCAGGTCTTTTGCCCATTTTTAAACTGGGTTGTCTGTTTTCTTGTTGAGTTTTAGTTCTTTATTTCCGATACAAGTCCTTGATTGGATGTGTGTTTTACAAATGTTTTCCCTGGACCATGGCATGTCTTTTCTTTTCTCTGAAAGGGCTTTGGCTTTTCCTGAGTGAATGGGGGGCTTCTCAGGGTTTCAAGCAGAGGCAAACTGTCAATCCGCAGGGAGATATTCCAGTCACAGTATCATGGAAGAGCTAGGATTCCTGAGGATACACTGGCAGCCTTATCTTTAGCTAATGAAGGTCAGTTTCTCAAAGTGATTATTTTAAAAACGTGTTTCCTAATTACAGATTTCTACACATCTTATTCACAACTACAGCCCTATTTATTACAGGCCATACTCTGCTTATACTTAAGAGTTTCAGGAGACAATCTTTTCCTCACCTTTTTATCACGCACAGATAACACGACGAAAGGCCCCACAGGCTGGCTGCTGAGTTCTTCTGTGCTGGAGGCATTTACAGGATGAGTATTCCAAGCCGTGGTCGCCTTCTTCCCCTTGCCTTTCCCTCTAGGGAGGGTCTCAGCTGCTATTTATAGAGAGGCATGCTTGCCACAGAATGTTCTGTCCCCTTAGGCTTCCTTTGGCTTCCCAGGCTCTTTGAGCTCGGCTGGCCCTCTGTGCGTGCCTTCAAACCACCCATGTGCTGTCATGTGGAGTAAAATAGAATTTTTTCCTAGGTGTCAGGGTCCAGTCTTCTGGCTCTGAAGCTTTACCATGCCTTAGGTATAGCTTCTTGGGCAGTTCAGAAACAACAGATTCTGTTGCTGGGAGGGTCAAGGACAGGCACATGGGCACATGCTGCTCTGCCTTGCCTACTGCAGCCTTTCATTTCACCACGTGTGGGAAAGGGCCTGGGGAACAGGGAGGAGTGGCTCTGGTAAGTCAGCTGCAGGTGGAAGAGCAGGCCTTAGAAACCAAGGCATCTGAGAACACAAATTTCAACAGTGGAACGCCCTCAGTGGCTGCAGGGATGGAAGTGGACATTGTAACCTGGGGGGTCTTGGTCAAACGCAGGGCAGGACACTGGGTGGTTTGTTAGCAAGGAGCAGAGCTGCCCCTGGTGGCCCATTCTGAGCAGACTGCATGGGGACAGGACTCCTAGGTTTTCTGCCTTACCTGCTGCGCCCACACTCCCAGGGCACGTGACAAGCACACAGTTGGATTCACTTCACAGCTTTCCTTCAGGCCCACAAGCCTTCCCCATAGGCTTTTCTACCTCTGGATGACAGGAAAAGATGTTGCCAGCCATTCTGAAATGTATTCAGTAGGGGAGGAAATGGATGTCAAAGGATCGGAAACGACATAGGAATGGAGCTTAAGAAGAAAGTAAGCAGTGGCTCAAGATTACAGAATGCCGTACAGCGGTTTACAGGTCGTTTTCATCAGGTCACAGGCGTGAGAGTGAGAGTGGAAAAGGTGACTCCACATGGGCAAGATGAGGCCTTAGGTAAGAAAATCTCTGACCACAGGCCCGATTTGGGGCATTTTATGGATATGCAGTCTCCCATTTTTGGGTATTGAGATCCTTCAAAGGCAAAAGAAGTGGCAACCCTTAAGGAGTGTCACAGACGGGAATGTGGCCCAGCCTGTGCGCCTCGCTTCCCCGGCACCGATCGCAGCCACACTGGGCCCAGTTCTCTCCCAGATTGCGCTCGTTTGATGGTCAACACACACCTGCCTGTTGTGCTCTAACATTACTCGGGGAAGAAAACATGACCTCAGTGGAGAAATTCATTCTAGGCTATCTATTGAATGTTCTGTCCTCACATTTAAATATGTTTTTGTCATTGGCATGAATTTGGGATGGTCGCCACCATCTTTAAAGGGCCAAAATGTGCTTTGGAGTTTGCGGGAACCAAGCCTCAGCGTACACATGGGTTAATCTGACACCGTCTCGCTGGTCCTCTGTGACTTTTCACATCTTGGATATCTGAATTCAGTTGCAGAACTAGAGATTTCATACATTCACATTTCTTACTGCCCTTTATAATTTGGTTAGTTCCATCCTAATGGGAGACATTTAATTTTCCACCGATGACTGTAGCATCCATACAGGAGTGGGCTTTGGGTATGCTGATGAATGAACACAAAAGAAAAATGTCCTTTACTAAAGGCTAAAGTCTCCTTCAGTAAACTGCTTGTAATCTTGGGCTACACATTTTTGGAAGATTGTTTACTTATCTGGTATTCAGAAACCAAGTCCTTGAAATTTTGCTGGATGCTTGCTTTTTTTTTCTTCCTTTTTTTTTTTGTTTCTTGCTTGCTTTTTTTTTTAACCACATATTCACAGGTCTTTAATTATAATAGCCAAAAAACTGGAAACAAACCAAATATCAACAGGACAAAAATTTTAAAATTTTGGCAAATCCATACAATGGATAGTAATCAGCAATAAAAAAGGAAGGGCTACATGTAATAATATAAATGAATAAAATATGCTGAGCTAAAGAAGCCAGGCACACAAAAAGTACATATTCATTTATACCAAATCCCAGCCACAGGTGTGTGTGTGTGTGTGTGTGTGTGTGCGCGCATGCACTGTCTAGTGCACTTCCTAGCCTCTACCACAAGATACCAATGGAAACCTCTCCCCACAATCCCCCCCACAATCAAAAATGCACCACAACCTTGCCAAATGTCCCCTTGGATGCAAAATTGTCCCCAGCTGAGAACCACTGACTGGGTCAGTGTATTTATCATCCACTGCTACATAACAAATTATCCCCAAAATTTAATGGCTTAAAACTAAACATTTATTAGCTCATAGTTACTATGGATCAGGTATTTGAGGGTGACTTAACTGGGATCTGGCTCAAGTTCTCTGATGAGGCTGATGTGTGTGGGACGGGAGGACCTGCTGCTAAGATGGTTCAGTCACACGCACACTGTCAGGAACCAGATCCTTGCTGGTTGTTGGTGGCATTTCTGCTCCGTGCCACGTGGGCGTCCCATAGAGCTACCTGACCCGTCCTCATGACATGCTAACTGTCTTTGCCCCGGTGAGGGATCGGAGAGAGGGAAGGGAGGAGCCATGATACCTTTAGAAGCCCTACTCTTAGAAATGGCACACTGTCACTTCTGCTACATTGTATCCATTTAGAAGCAAGTCACAAAATACAACTCACATTCACTTGAAAGGCAATTAGGCTCTACCGTGTGAAGGAAGGAGAATTGGAATTTGTGGGCATTTTTTAAATTAAAGTATCATTGATATACAATCTTATGAAGGTTCACATGAACAACATTGTGGTTTCAACATTCACCCATATTATCAAGTCCTCCCCCCGACCCACTGCAGTCACTGTCTATCAGTGTAGTAAGATTGGATGCTTTCTTTCCTAATGGACTTGGAGGAAGAGCTGCCCAGTAGACGGAGGTGAGTCCTGTCGATGCCTGTTTCACTCCCTGAACATCACTGGCTGGACGATGAGCACAGAGGGCCTGGGGGAGCATAGTCCAGGAGCTCCTGACCAGGAAACTCTGCAAGCTACTCATAATACAGCTGCAGCTGCCAGGTAGCTAAAAATCACATGAGCCATTCAATATCGATCAGAATTAGAGAAGGTGAACTTCAGATTTTAAACAGAGCTTGGCATGTTGATGTGAAGTGGGGGAGCTCTGCCCCACGCAGACACAACACGCTGACAAGCTGGCTCTGAGGACCGTTTTGTGATGGGCAAGACACCTTGGCCAGAGAACACTAGATTGGAGTGTTCCTCTTCTTTTAAAAAAAAGCATTTAATAATCCTTGCATGTGGTACAAATTTAAAGGGTACAAAATGTAAAGAGTGAAAGGCCAGTCTCCTTTCTTTCCACTTCCACTCCCCAGAGGTGACTGGTAGAGATCCTCCCTGCATATCTAAATGTCCACACACATTTTCTTTTTTTGTTTGTTTTACACAAAAGATAGCATGCTTTGCACACTGTCCCCAAGTTCCTTTTCCCCACTTAGTGTAACTAGGAGATTGTAACATATCAGTTTATAAAGCCACCTTCTAAAAGGCTGTGCGGTGGGAGCTGTTCTGTTTTCTGGAAGTACTAGAATTGATTTACTCCTTTCTCTAAATTGTTTCCTGTCTTTTGCTGTGACACTCTTCTGTTTCTAACTGTACCACCTGGAAGCTCACTGGGTTAGGGTCACAGGAGAAAACAGATGGCACTCGGAACGGAGGTAGAAGAGGGTTTAATGAAGAGGCTATTTACATAGTGCGGGCAGGGCGAGGACATTTCACAAGAGACTTGGAAGCACCCTGAGGAGCCACAGCTTCCCCTGGCCTGAAGGGAAAGGCCGGGGCAGGTGAGCCACTGGAGCCAGCGAGAGCTGGGGCCGTGGAGGACGCTTGAGACAGGAGCTGTGCGCTTCACTGACGAACACTGCCAGTGGCGTGCTGATGAAGGCTTAACAGCAGGCTCTGTGCGCGGGGCCCTGATTTGAAGTTTGCCGATTTCTGTGGTGGAGATACAGCCACCAGGGCGATTCCAAGCGCCCACTGCGAGCAGGTCCAGCTTGTCCCCGGGACTGTGCCCTGGTTCCTGCTGGGCCTCCCGTTGGCCGAAGCCCCCAGAAACTGGAGAGCAGGGAGCCTGGTAGTCATGGTCCTCAGAGGTCAGCCTCCTGGGGCACAAAGCAGGTGGGAGAAGTATGTAGGCTGTGTCATTTTGGGCAGGCCATTTCTCCTGAGTTCCTGTTTCCTCTGTAAATGGACAGCTGCCTCAGAAGTTCTCAGACCCTTACTACACTGAGGCTCTCTCACTGCCATGAACAGTGAGTTCAGTGACCTAAGCAGGCAGGCCATTAAGTCACATGTGCTGACTAGGTAGCATTAGTGGGAGGCGCCTGTGGGCCCCTGCCCTCAGGGGGCTTACGTCCACCAGGAAATAGGAGGTGTACAAGCAGGCCCTGCTCCGTGGAGGGGCTGCAGTCCGAGCTGCAGATGTCACAGGAAGCGACTTGGCATAGTGGGGGTGATTTGGCTGTTGATGGTAGAGACCTGGGCAGACCTTTGTTTTGTGGTTGGGAATTTGCCCAGTGGGGGAGAAAGCATTTCTATATTAGTAGTTCGGTCTGCATAGATAATAGTTCTCTGAGCGTGCTCCTGGTACCATCAGCGTCTCTTGGCGCCTTGTCAGAAACCCATCTTCTTGGTTCTGCCTCAGATCTGCTGGGTAAGCTCTGGCAGGGCCCAGCAATCTGTTACTCTAGGGATTCTGATGCGTGTGTACATTTGAGACACAATGAGTTACGCCCTCTGAGGGGTCCCAAACCTGGCTGAACATCAGTCAGGTGGGAATTTCAACACCCCGCTCCCACTCTCTTGCCTGGCTTCTGGGCTGCTTCATACCCAGTCCATCAGAACCTCTGGGAACTAGGATGCTGGGCAGTGAAGTGTTTCCTGGGTAGTATATGCTGTGACTGTTTCCCACACTCTTGGTCTGAATTGTTGCAGCGACCCTGAACCTGTTTATTTGCTTTGCTAGAACAGCATCCTCACCTTTCTTACGAAGCTTTGTAAACTCAGACTCTCTAAACACTTTGAGCTGGAGAGAAGGCAGCTGCCTTAGCTGACTTCTCTCTGGACTTTGCTTGGACTGAGGGTGGAGCTGGCTGTCCCTGGCAGGGGGCAGGTGGTAGGGAAGACTTGAAGAGGAAGAAATCAGACAGCTGTGGAGGTCTCTGAAGTCTGACCTTAAGCTGCTCTGTGATTTAGTTGGCAGCAAACCCTTAGAACACCAGACACACCCTTTATCAAGTAATGAGTCCAAAAGCCACATTTCAAAGGAAAATCACAATGTTTTGGGACTGTCTATACCTCTGTCTGATTAGAGTTCTTAATGGAAAGCCTGGAGTTTATTACTGTGGAAAATTTGGGACAGGGTTTCTGGGAAGTGAGCTGGGCAGTCGTTGGTCCTTTGAGGCCGAGCTCCCTGAGCCAGGCTGGAGACCATGTCCAGGGGAGCCCTCCTTGGGCCGGGGGCTTGGGTGGTCATGAATAGAGCTGCCATGAACCTTCTTCCATTTGTGGCCATGTTTTCATTTCTCTTGGGAGAACACCTGGCAGAGGACTTGCTGGGACTTAGGGAGGTCTAACTGCCAGCTTCCAGGGACACATTCCCACCCCACCATCACATACAGGGCTGTGGTCGCTTTCCACCCCTGCCAGGGCTTGATGTCAGCCTTTCCCTGTCCTGTCCTGCTGGGTTTGTGGTATTACTGGTGGTTTTAATATGCATTTCCCTGCTGACTAATGACCTGAAACACTTTTCCATGTGCCCACTTACCCTCCGTACAGCTTCTGTAGTGAAGTGTGAGGGGGACGCTACACGTCGCATCCTCCCACCTCCGTGTCAGTTTCGCCCACATGCTCAGTGTCCTCTGTCGCTCCCCCCCTGACAGGACCAGGGATGTCTCGAACATCATCCCTGGGTTAATGCAGTTCCATCCACCTCTGTCCTTTCGGCCCCAGCTCGGGTGTCGCCTCTTGGGTTGGTGAAGCCTCTGGTGCTGCCCTGTGTCTACACGATCTGTTTCTCTCCTCTGTGCTCCCGTGGTCCCGGGGCGAGTGTCTGCGGCTGCGCTCGCCATGCTGTGTGTGGGTCTTCCCGACCTCACCAGGATGGGGGCCTTGTCTCGCTCTTTGCATTCACGGTGCTTATCACATGACCTGCTGTGGCATCTAGGCCCAATACTGCTGAATTAATATAATGTCCATTTGATCCTCCCAGCGGCTCTCTGAGGAAGGCTGAACATGTTAGCCTTAAATAGGGGGTAAGGGTGTTGATCTAGAGGGGTCAGGTGACTTGTCCAAGGTCAGCATGTATGTTACATTACCAGGCACTATTTACTATATAAAGTTTTGACTCCTCTACGTTTAAAAATTACAGTTTTCTGAGCAGGTATGTTGTTTTAGGTAGAGTATTCATTGAACGAGCAGCTACGTGTATCCAGAGTGTACTTGAAGACTTTCTAGCCCGGGACGCATTTCCAGACCCCAGCCTGGCGCACACTCCCTGCCGCTGACATCCTGGCAAGGGCGCCTGTGGTCAGGGGGCACCTGCGGGCAGCTGTCTCATTGAAGGGCAGACCGGGCACCCAGTCTGGTCTTCTGGGGTGCAGTGCCACAGGATAGAAGGCCTCCTGGCTGTACTACAAAGAGACCAGTGGACACACCCATGGTGTTCGCAAGTGATTGGCGCTAATGATGAATTTTGCAGCTCAGCTTCCTATGCATTAGCTTTCACAGGAATTGAAGGAGAACCTAACCAAGCTGTTAGCAATGATTTAAAAATTTAAAAATTATGATAGATTGTGCCTGGACTTAGGCTCTGTAACTCAGAAGGCTTCAAAGAATCAAGTTTTTACATATAAAAAACTTTCCATTTCCATGTATTTTTATGAATAATGTTTGCATAAAAAATCTCCAAGATACTGCAAATTAGTTCAACCATTGTGGAAAGCAGTATGGAGGTTCCTCAAAAAACTCAAAATAGAAATACCATTTGACCCAGGAATCCCACTCCTAGAAATTTACCCTAAGAATGCAGCAGCCCAGTTTGAAAAAGACAGATGTACCCCTATGTTTATTGCAGCACTATTTATAATAGCCAAGAAATGGAAGCAACCTAAGTGTCCATCAGTAGATGAATGGATAAAGAAGATGTGGTACATATACACAATGGAATATTATTCAGCCATAAGAAGAAAACAAATCCTACCATTTGCAACAACATGGATGGAGCTAGAGGGTATTATGCTCAGTGAAATAAGCCACGCTGAAAAAGACAAGTATCAAATGATTTCACTCATATGTGGAGTATAAGAACAAAGAAAAAATACTGAAGGAACAAAACAGCAGCAGACTCACAGAACCCAAGAACGGACTAATAGTTACCAAAGGGAAAGGGACTGGGGAAAATAGGTGGGAAGGGAGGGATAAGAGGGAAAAAGGGGCATTACAATTAGCAGACGTAATGTTGCGGGGGGCACGGGGAGGGCAGTACAACTCAAAGACAAGTAGTGATTCTATAGCATCTCACTACGCTGATGGACAGTGACTGTGATGGGATTGGTGGGGGGGACCTGATGAAGGGGGTAGTTTAATAACCATAATATTGCACATGTAATTGTAGATTAATGATACCAAAATAAATTATATTAAAAAAAATTCCCAAGATGGGAATACAACTGATGCTGGACTGTATCTCTTTCTAACAATAAGTGATAGTTGTCCCTGGGTAAATGAGCTAGTTAAAAAAAAACCGTATACATCGCATTAAGATACACATTTCCAAATAAAATTTTGTATTTTATATTTAATAATTTTCATCAAAAACTAGTATTGTTTCCATCATTTGTACACTCATAACAGTTGTGTTTAACTCAATTTAGAAGAAAAGTCATATAACAATTAGATCCTTATGGCTTAATAATCCTAAATGTCCTGTTGCTCCTCATCATTGATGATAGTCAGGTGTCACAAAGGCACCATGGACACGGGGTCAGCAGCCACCTGACCATCGCCCCCCAGGGAAACACAGGGTTGCTTTCCTTCAACACTCTGGCCATGTTTTGTCAACCAGTCAATACATAGTCTTGTTTTAGGTATATTTCTGTTTAAAGACACCTTGTTTAAATGTTTCTTACAAATAATTACATGCACTATTTCTTTATAATAAAACACTATTTCAAGTAGAGCAGGATGTAACGTCTATTGCAGTGTGCAGGCTGCTCTAGCTCACACCTTCCGCTCAGTTGTACACATGCACTCAGCAGACATCTCCTGAATACTATCTGGTACAGTGACTCAAGGAAGCAAGTCCTGAGAAGAGCATTAAGCAAAACTGAAACATTAAAACTTTTATGAAAACACTAAAACCTTATTATGGAGGAGCTGATGGAATGTGTGGGGGCAGTTCATGGTGAGGTTCGACCTCCACCTTGGCTTGTCACTGAAACCACAGGAGAGTGGGGGGACTTACTTGGCAGAGGAGGAAGGGTGGCAGGTGAGATCCAGCCATTCCGCCTCAGGCCTTGGGCTTTTCACAGCCTGTCGATGGCGTCGGCAGCTCTCCCTCCCAGATTGGCTGGAAACACTGCTTCGGCCTTGTCCACTTGGCTTTGTGCCTCAAATCTTTAAGCATCTCAGCGTAAGGGACGAATGCCGTGGAGGTGAGGCGCTTAAATGTGAGGCTGCGTTCAAGCACAGGGTCACACTCTTCCATGTCTGTGAAAATTTTCTCCAAGGCAGAATGTCATTCTGCTGTCTTGGCTGCCGTGAGAGGGACAACTTGGGGGGTGTGAGGCTGGCCGTCCTTCCATTCTCGTCCTCCTGGATGCCAGGGCCGTGTTCTGCTCTCTCGTCCAGGTCTTTGTTGGTGGGTTCTGCTGTTTCTGCCAAAATCTGCACATCTGTCTCCTTCATGTCGCTGAAACCTTCCCCGCTTATTTGCTGTGCAATATGCATTATGTTTTTGACACTGTTCTTTATGTTTTGTGTAATACCTTCAAAGCCTTCAAAAGTTTTCATGCAGTCCGGCCAAACGTTTCCCCAGCAGTTGTTGACAGTAGCTTGCTTGATGCCGCCCCAGGCTGTGCTGACGTGCTCGACGGCATGGCGAATGGTGACAGACTTCCAGTGGTCCACTATGCTGTTATCCTCGTTGGCGTCAAGAGCCTGGAAAGCCTTGCTGTGAAGCTCCCTGGTGTAGTGTACCTTGAAAGCCTTCATCACACCCTGATTGAGGGGTTGGATGAGAGACGCAGTGTTTGGGGACATGAAGAGAACTTCTATGTTGGGGTGGGCATTTTCGAGTTCTTCATGGTAATGAGCTGGGGCATTACCAAAATTAATAAAACCCTGAAGGCAAGATTTTTGCTGTGGAGATATGTTTAACTTCTGGGGTGAAGTAGTTGTGGAACCAATCCCAGAATATTTCGGGCACCATCCATACTTTTTTGTTCCATCTCCAGTGGACTGGCATACGGTTCAGGTTTTTCCCTCTAAGTGCGCATGGGTTTTGCACTCTGTGTACCATTAGGGGTTTGCATTTAAAGTCACCCTTGGCACTGGCACATAATAGCAAGGTTACAGGGTCTTTGAATGACTTAAAGCCAGGTGCTTTGGAGGCCATTTGCATTACATAGGTCCGTTTGCCAACATTTCTGTAAAACAAGCTAGTCTCATCAGCATTGAAAACCTGCTCTTCCATATAACCCTTTTCATGTATAATGCTTAGCAGGTATTTGTAAAATTCTTCTACAGCCTCCTGATCTGCAGAACCTGCCTTGCCTGCAAGTTGAACATTTTTCCATGGTATCGCCTTTTGAACCGTGCAATCCATCCTGCACTGGCAGAGAAGGGTTTGACATTTTCCTGACCCTGGGTAACATGGTGGTGTCTTGCCAATGGGTTTCAGCCCTGGGCAAGTTCATTATGGATTCAATGTGACCAAAGAAATTGACAGCAAAACTGTTCTTGGGGTGAAAGGGTTATACCCAACTTTATTTCCAGGTGGCAGGTCAGTCACTAAAATCCTGTTCACTCAGAGCGAGTCTGTATGCAGCAAGCCGGTCTCTACCTCCGGGCTCCTCTGTCTGCACAGTTGTCCCGCACAGCCGTCCTCTGGGCCTCTCTGCACAGTCGTCCTTGGCGCTGCCACCACTCCAGCCTCTGCTCTGCTCTCCTGCAGCCTTGCAGCCATACCACAGTGTCGCGCCCAGAGCACTGGGCAGAGCTCTTTATATAGAGTCAACAGCCATGTATTGTCCACAGGTGTGCAGTGAGCTAATCAACCAGGGCCAGGTGAGAATCCTGGCCACAGGAACTCTCATTTTATCCATAGGCAGTAAATTTCTTTGGCTTTCAGCCTCACAACAACACTGTCCACTATGCTGTTTTTATCAGTTGTCATCTCATGAATCCACAAATTTAGCTGCTTTTCCATCTTTTCCATAGCTGCATCACGCACTTACAGTAGTTACCTTAGCACTTTCTGGAGCAGCCTCACGTACAGATGGCGAATCTCCCCTTCCTTCTTCTGATGTACCGTATTGTTGATTCATTAACGTTGAGTTCATGGCCAACAGCACTGTAACTCAGGCCTGAACAAAGTTTATCTTAACACATGAATTTTCTGTTAGGCACATGACAGCCTTCTTGCGGTTAGGGACACTAGGCAGTGCTTTAGCACTACGCTTGGGGGCCATCGATAACAGTGAAATCATGAACAAAAAGCACAACAGTGTGAAAAATGTGGTACCAGTAGACTTCAAAAAGGACATTTGCTGCTTATATTATGAGCTGAAACAAGGTGGCAGAACATGGCCTTTTTCAAGTTCAGGTGGCAATGTGCACAAAGGGCAATTCAAATATTTTGCTGCTCTGCACATGGGCTTAAATGACTGAGAAATGCCACAAGTATTGATTTTGGGGTTACACATATTTATTGAGTAGGTCTTTTTTCAAAAATAGAATCTGTGAATAAAGAGGGTTGACTTTGTGGGGGGAGGGGTCTCCTGCAAAAAAAGAGTGTGATAGATAACATTTTCAAGCATAAAAATATATTTAGGATACAATTTTGTGGGGCAGGGGAATGGAAATGCATTAAAAATGACTTTCAAAGAAGAGCTTGTTCATAATTTTTTTAGAAGCAAAATGGGTATTACATCCCTATTGCATTTAAAGTCTTGGACATATATTTTAAAGAGGTGTGCTGTTTTAAAATGGAAATAGAATGTCAAATTAATACTTTGCAGCTAATGAAAATTATGAAGAATTTAGACGTTAACTACGTATTTTTCAAAAATTTTGTAGGGGGAGGAGCAAATGGATGAGGAAGGCAGCTTTGGCTTTGTTCTGCTACCCTAAGTTCCACTGAAAAATCTGTTCAGTTTGGAGGAAATATATATGTTGGCACTTTCTTCTAAAATATTTTAAACCGCGGGGGAAAAAAAAAGTCTCATTTCCTATTAGCACCTCTCAAGACCCTGGTTTTGTTGTTTTGACTTGTGATTTTAAAAGACCTGAGCCCTGTGAAATGAAACCAACGCGTTCCTGAGGCCTGATGGAACGTCAAGTTATCTTCCCCTAGAGGATGGACGGACCAGAGGCTTGGAGGTCCTCAACTGCTAAAATTCTGGAGGATGCTTTGGTGTTAACTACCGGAACTTAAGTGTTAATGTGCAATTCAGAAAAACAAGCAGCTCTTCTGTCTCAGGCTTTTTCCCTTGGTGGTTTTGTGTGATTGGTACTGTTCCTGGTTTCCTTAACGTTTCTTGCCTTGGGGGCTGTAACTCCTTACACACGTGGTGGGCGGCCCCCACAGCACGGAAGCCCCAGGCTGTCTGTATAAGCCCTTGCTGCTTGCTTCACTGCTGCACATGGCACAATTTCTCCCCAGTTGCCTTATTCGCTTATGTGTACTGGCTGTGTTGGTTAATCATTCATGAAGCACAAGTCTTAATTTGGAAAGAGAAGACATTGCAGCTTTAATTCCAACATGCATAATTTATGTTGTTCGTTATTTGAAATCATCTTATTAAAATACCAGCTCCACTTTCCCCAGGCCAGGGGTGGGGAAGAAGTGAAGAAACACCCGGTTTTCTCCTGTTGCTTTGGGGTTGTTCAGGCCAAGGCGAGTTCTCCCAGGACTCTCTGAGAGGCTGGAAGGGCTGTGTCCGCGGTGGGGCGAGGCCAAGGTCCAGCTCCGAGGCGGTGGCCTAGTGGGGCCAGGGAGGCTGGCTGCTCCAGGAGGATCAGGTGCTGGAGTTCCGGCTCCACGTGGCCCGGGCCAGGTGGGCTGTGGCTGAGGGGCGAGGACCTGGCCAGGTGGGTGGAGGCTGCTGGGGGCAGGATCAGGTGCGGGCGAAGGCGGAGCGCGGGGTCAGGTGCGCTGAGTCCGTGGAGGCGAGGGTCAGACGGTTAAGTTGGAGACCGCGCATGGACCGGGCCAGGCGCGTCGTCTGCAGAGGGCCGTGCACCACGGGGCGAGACCAAGGGCCGGAAGAGGTCGCGTGGGGTTGGCCGGGGCGCGTTCTGAAGACGTCATTTCCGGCGCCGGTCCACTTCCCGGTGAGGGAAGGGAGCCGGAGATTGGTGCAGCTCGGAGGAAGGAAGAAGGGTGAGGCGAGGCGGCTGCCGAGCGGGAGGGCTCTGGGGATGCCGTGGGGCGCTCCGCGCCGCCGGGGCCGCCCGCCGGGGTCCTGGCGCCCTGGGCCGCCGGGGCCAGCGCCGCCGCTCACCGCTGGTGCTCTGTGTTGCAGGTCTACCCGGAGCCCCGGAGCGAGAGCGAGTGCCTGAGCAACATCCGCGAGTTCCTGCGAGGCTGCGGGGCCTCCCTGCGCCTGGAGGTGAGCCGGCGGGGCGGCTGGAGCGGGCGGGGCGGGGTAACGGCGCCGCGGGCGTGAGGGCCGCCCCGAGGTGTGAACGCTTACTTAGGGCGGGGAGCAAGCTGCCATAGGAAGCCCAGGCTTGGCTCGCGCCTCAGTAAGGACGAGTGGTTCCAGTAGCTCATAGAGCGGGTGACACACATTTTCGACGACCGTTTGTCAGGGCTGTGATCTGGTTCCCTGGCACCTGCCTGAGCTTTGCGTGGAGGGATTCTCGGAAATGCACCTCCAGGCCTGGGTCAGACCGGCAGCACCCTGAGCAGGTGGTTAGGTAAAGCAGATAGGAATGAAATGGGCCCGGAATCCTCCCAGTCTCACTCCTTTCTCTCCTTTTTCTCCCTCAGACCAGAAACCAGGTGGTTTTTACTCTTAACATTTGGTATTTTGTTTGGAGACATACTGTCTTGTATCTTGGGGAGCATACTGGGCGGGGTGGCTTTTCCATGTTCCAGGTTTTGTTACTATGCTAAACGTGCTATGCTCAGCGGTAGCTCTCTGGAAACTTACTGCACCATATGTGGTTTTTCTCAGTTCTGGGGCAGTGCTTTCGTTCTAGAAATCTAGCTGTTCTTTTCCGTGGGGATTACAGGCTGATTGGCTGCAGGCGCGTCTGTTTAAATCTTGCCTGTGGGGCTGCCGCTTGGCCACACTCAGCCTTACTGAGAAGTGAGAGGCGTTACCCCGACCTTCTGGGCAACTGCTCTGTGCACACATCTCGGACGGAAGCTGTCACTTGAGGTGACCCCGCCAAGGTTTCCCATCCTAGGAGGGCAGTCTCTTACTGTAGGTTTCCTGGTAAAAAAATGTGGAAGTCATCAATTCCGTGATCGAAGTTTACGTGGAAAGCTTATCTGTTAATTGAAATCAGTCACATAAGAATTGGCGCAGTTCTTAGGAACGAATTTAAACATTAAACTATCTCGTTATTGGTAATACTTGATGTCTGTGAGGAAACCGGCTACAAATAAGTGAACGCTCACTGGAGATTCCTCAGACCGTAGGCTGCTTAGGAGTAGGAGACACTCTTTCCGAAAGGCCTTTCCCTTTGCTGGGTGGGCTTTGTCATTTTGTTCTTTAACTTCTTAATGGGCTGTGAGAATATGCTTTGCTTGTAGCAGTTTTTGCTTTTTCTTTACTTTTTGTGGAATTTTACTATCTTTTTCAAACTATTTTATCGTAAATTTGATATTCAGTTTGCAGGTTAAAATTATGATGGACAACTTGTGTAAATTTTTATTAAGGTATCATTGAAATACGCTCTTATGAAGGTTTCACATGATCAACGTTGTGGTTACATTCACCCATATTATCAAGTCTTCCCCACACTCCATTGCAGTCATTCAGTGTAAATTTTTTAAAGACAGTATTTTATAAAGTTGAGTGTTTTAAAAAAACCTCATCCATTGTTTTCCAAAATTAGTGTTGAAATTTTATACAGCAACTGTTTTTTTTATAATTAGGAATTTAAAGATGTTCTAAAAGAGTTTGTTGACTAACATAGTCCAAGCATCTAGAATAGTGCTTGGCACATTTGTAGACTTACAGTAAATATTTGTAATTGATGAGCTTGCAGTGTTGGTTGATACCAAGTAAGTTTCCTTTAAAGCAAACAAATCATTTGACTTGTGCTATTAAAAAAAAATCTCTTCCAGTTAGCATAGAGGCAAATTTTGCTAGCGTTCTTTGAAGGTCAGTTATAAGTCTTGCTTAAAACTCCTCATTACCTAAGGGAGAATTAAAAACCACATCAAAAACCTCAAATTACTTTAGTCACTCTTATTTTTAGGACGTTACCCTGAAAAAGGAGCTCTGTATGGTATGGACTTAGTTGGGCTTCCAGGCTTGTTCTAATGTGTGGTAGGAAGGGACAGGCCTGGTCCCTGGAGGGCAGCCTCACTGATGGACTGCACAGCAGCAGTTTCCCCGTCTTTTCAAAGAAAAATACATAAGAGAGTGAGAAGGGAAGGACCTTGCACTTTAAAGTGTATTTTAGGTTTTATACATTTCATTTTCACAAAATTCTGAGAGAGGAGAGACCGACAAGAATGCTTTTAAAACTATGAACACAAAACTTAAAACTGGTATCTTTAATTCTAGATTAGTTTTTGTTCTATAGAAAGTGTCAAGGTGCTTTTTTCTAGGCATTAGTTTAGACTGAATTGTGCTTGTAACAGACTGTTTCTAGCATATGTATTTTCTTACCACTGTCTTAAACTATCCTAAGATTTTTTAAAGGAAAAGAACTGAATATCATGGTTACTGTATCAGTTATCTTAACATGTACACATCTTAATTAGCTGCAGACAATTAGGTTTCATTGCCCACAAATTTTGATTAGGAAAGGTGATTTAATTTTAGAGGAATGTTCTACAGTTTACATTTATTGTTAACTTCTGAGAGGCAATTTAGGTTTTCAGGGAAATCATTTTTAAATTTGGATAATTAAAAAAATTAGATAATGATATAGGAAAACACATTTAACTTAGGTGACCTTTTTGTTTTTATAATTTGCTGCCCAGGGTGCACATTATTTGATTCTTTTTCCTTAAATAGTGTGGAATTTGATAATTAATAGTTTTTTCCCCTAATGTTCTTAATAATGTGAGAAGATCTTATGTGAGATGACCCTGTTTAGGATTATATGTGTCTGGATAACTACAGTTGGTACTTTTCTTGAAAAGTTAAGTTTACTGATTAAAGGAGCCTGGCACTGGGATTCTCTCCAATGACTCAGTAACATTAAGTTTTGAAGCCCCAGTTTGCCTGCTCTATGTATCAAAGACAGAATTTGTCCTGAACATCTGTGCAACATGAGGTGAAGGGGGAAATCTTGCTCATGCTGACCAAGTCCTATCTTTTATAGTTTTCCGGCCTCCATCTGGCCTCTGATTGCAGTTCTTGATGGTCAGGGCTTTTGTTATTTGTAACACTTTCTAATGGACTTGCACCCGTGGCTCACTTGGCTCCTCAGTCTCGAGTTTGACCTTTCCTTACAGTAAGGTAGCCCAGCCCAGCACGCTTGTTCTCAACATCAGCCACCTGAACCGCTGTTAGGGTATCTAGGAAACGCTGATGTGTGGGCCCCTCTCCAGAGGCTGCAGTTCAGCAGGTCCAGGGCAGTGGGCATGGATGTGGGAGTCTCTGGGCTTGAATCAGGAAAGCCAGTGGGGCTGGGCAACCCTGCGGATCGAGCTGGTGGGGCTGCTGTGTGGCCTGAGGCAGGTGCCCTGGTCACTGTGCGGGGCAGAGAGGCTGGTCATGTCAGGTGGTGCGTGCAGCACTGCTCATCCATGGTGGGAGGCAAATTGTCAACCCCTGTAAACTAATGTGTCCCTGATGCCCAGAGATAAGCCAGAATAGGCAGATTTCTGTAGGGCTGTCGTTACTTATGTGGGCTTAAAACTGTAAGAAATCTGTAGTGTGGACTGAGGTTGAAGCCTTGGCTTTTCTACTTGGAGATCATCTTGGCAGCACTTGAAACATTAGTGTGTTACTTTGCCAGGATGAATGGTGGACTTGTTCATGTCACAGATGTAAATCTTTGCTGGCTTTTTCTTTGCCTATTTCTAACAAATTTGTCTTTTAGCTAGGAATTATTACTTTCTCAGACTTTTCCACCTGTGTCTATCCATAGCAGTTGGCAGCTTCTCAGAGCAATTTTGCAGACCACTGATTTTTGTATCACTTCTCAAGAATTGTGTGCATGATTCCAAGCAGCTGAGAGCAGGCTTGTGGCATGGGTGCTCAGAGGTTAGCTAAACATACTCTCCAGCCTGTACTTTTGAGCTTTAGCTTCCTGTCTTGAACTTTCAGGGCTCTTCCTCATGCACGGGTGGCTGCACATGAAGACCAAATGCCTCCTTGGGAGGGGCAGTATGGCACTGCAGCCCTGAGCCCACTGCCACATTTCCGTCCTGCTCCGCCATCTTCTGGAAAGGGCATCATCACAGTCCACGCCCTCTGTAGCTGTTGTGAGTATTAAGTGGATTAACGTAGAGCACTTGGGACAGCGGCTCCCATATTTGAGGTGCGAAATAGGTAATAGCTGCTATTATAGTCACTCTTTTGTGTAGTTGTGTTAGGGGAGGTATTTTCCTTGGTTCTTGTCCCCACCACACAAAGAATTGAAGGGCAGAGTCACAGTAGCGAAGAAGAGTAAAAATTTTATTTAAAGTTACTTAGAGAAAAAGTGTGGAAAGCCTCAGGGAGGAGATGCGTCCTGAAAGGTTTAAGCTTGATTTAAAGAGAGCAAGTACACACTTGGGGAAAGGGGACTGGGAGCTGCCTCACAGAAGAGGCGCGCTGAAAAGTTGAGATGAAGTTTTAAGGCTACGCACTTAGAAAGTGAGAGGAGCTCACCGAAAGGTTTAGGGTCTGGGATTTTATAGGCGGTTGAGGATTTTCAGGAAAGCGACAAAGGGCCAGGTGCGCACTGGCCAAATTGTCCCAAAATGTTCATCTTTGTTAAGACATTAAGTTTCTTTTTTTTTTTTAACTTAACACAAGAAATATACTGCTTTGATTCCTTTCCAGGATATCAGCTTCTGTTTGGAAGCATATTATTAATCAAGACTGTCTGCCTTGCCTCCAAGGTGGGCTGAGCCACTGTCTGTTTGATTAAAATGCAATTTTAGCTTTAAGATAGAATTCTTCCTGAATAAGCTGGGCCTTTTAGCGGGTGCTAAAGTAAGTCTTACACTGGTATGTTCTAACTGACACAGTGAAGACATAGGCTGTGCTGAGATACTTTCGTTATCTGGGGAGTATGCAAACTTCTAGGCCAAGTTGCTCCTGGCTTTCTGAGCTTTCTATTTTTAACTGGTTAACTCTTTGAGTCCCTTCTAGTGGGTTTTACTGGCCTTATTCTTTTTCCACCCTGCTCATATCTGTTTTCCTGCCTAACAGTTGGAGCTGTATTGCTGTGTATATTTTTCCTTTAGGTAGTCCATATTCTTTCTTTATTTTTTTCTCTTTTATTTTTATTTTTTATTGTGGTATCATTAATATACAATCATATAAGCAACATTGTGGTTACTGGATTCCCCCCATTACCAAGTCCCCCCAACATAGCCCATTACAGTCACTGTCCATCAGCATAGTAAGATGCTATAGAGTCACTACTTGTCTTCTCTGTGCTATACTGCCTTCCCTGTGCCCACCCCCCTACCTTAGGTGTGCTGATCGTAATGCCCCTTATTCCCCTTATCCATCCTTTCCCACCCACCCTCCCCAATCCCTTTCCCTTAGGCAACTGTTAGTCCATTCTTGGGTTCTGTGAGTCTGCTGCTGTTTTGTCCCTTCAGTTTTTGCTTTGTTCTTATGCTCCACAGATAGGTGAAATCATTTGGTACCTGTCTTTCTTCGCCTGGCTTATTTCACTGAGCATAATACCCTCTAGCTCCATCCATGTTGTTGCAAATGGTAGGATTTGTTTTCTTCTTATGGCTGAATAATATTCCATTGTGTATATGTACCACCTCTTTATCCATTCATCTTCTGATGGACACAGGTTCCTTCCATTTCTTGGCTATTGTAAATAGTGCTGCGGTAAGCATAGGGGTGCATCTGTCTTTTTGAAACTGGGATGCTGCATTCTTAGGGTAAATTCCTAGGAGTGGAATTCCTGGGTTAAATGGTATTTCTATTTTTAGTTTTTTGAGGAACCTTCCTACTGCTTTCCACATGGTTTACATTCCCACCAGCAGTGTAGGAGGGTTCCCCTTTCTCTGCATCCTTGTGAGCATTTGTTGTTCCTAGTCTTTTCTATGTTGGACATCCTAACTGGTGTGAGGTGATATCTCACTGTGGTTTTAATTTGCATTTCCCTGATAATTAGCGACGTGGAGCATCTTTTCATGTGCATGTTGGTCATCTGAATTTCTTCATTGGAGAAGTGTCTGTTCATATCCTCTGCCCATTTTTTAATTGGCTTATTTGCTTTTTGGGTGTTGAGGCATGTGAGTTCTCTATATATTTTGGATGTTAACCCCTTGTCGGATATGTCATTTACAAATATATTCTCCCATACTGTGGGATACCTTTTTGTTCTGCCGATGGTGTCCTTTGCTGTACAGAAAGCTTTTTGGCATGATGTAGTCCCATTTGTTCATTTTTTATTTTATTTCCCTTGCCTGAGGAGATGTGTTAGGGAAAAAGTTGCCCGTGTTTGTATTCAAGAGATTTTTGCCTGTGTTTTCTTATAAGAGTTTTATGGTTTCATGACTTACATTCAGGTCTTTGATCCATTTTGAGTTTACTTTTGTGTATGGTGTTAGACGGTAATCCACTTTCATTCTCTTGCATGTAGCTGTCCAGTTTTGCCAACACCAGCTGCTGAAGAGGCTGTCATCTCTCCATTGTATATCCATGGCTCCTTTATCATATATTAATTGACCATATATGGTTGGGTTTATATCTGGGCTCTCTAGTCTGTTCGATTGGTCTATGGGTCTGCTCTTGTGCCAGTACCAAGTTGTCTTGATTACTGTGGCTTTGTAGTAGAGCTTGAAGTTGGGAAGTGTAATCCGCCCTGCTTTATTCTTCCTTCTCAGGATTGCTTTGGCTATTCAGCAATCTTTTGTGGTTCCATATGAATTTTAGAACTAGTTTCTCTAGTTCATTGAAGAATGCTGTAGGTATTTTGATAGGGATTGCATTGGATGTGTAATTGCTTTAGGCTGGATGGCCATTTTGACAATATTAATTCTTCCTATCCATGAGCACGGGATGTTCTTATTTCCATTTATTGGTATCTTCTTTAATTTCTCTCATGAGTGTCTTGTAGTTTTCAGAGTATAGGTCTTTCACTTCCTTGGGTAGGTTTATTCCTAGGTATTTTATTCTTTTTGATTCAATTGTGAGTGGAATTGTTTTCCTGATTTCTCTTTCTGCACGTTCATCGTGAGTGTATAGGAATGCAACAGATTTCTGTGTATTAATTTTGTGTCCTGCAACTTTGCTGAATTCAGATATTAGATCTCGTAGTTTTGGAGTGGATTCTTTAGGGTTTTTTATGTACAATATCATGTCATCTGCAAACAGGGACAGTTTAACTTCCTCCTTGCCAATCTGGATGCCTTTTATTTCTTTGTGTTGTCTGATTGCCGTGGCTAGGACCTTTAAAACTATGTTGAATAGAAGTGGGGAGAGTGGGCATTCTTGTCTTGTTCCTGATCTTAATGGAAAAGCTTTTAGCTTCTCATTGTTAAGTATAATGTTGGCTGTGGGTTTGTCATGTATGGCTTTTGTTATGTTGAGGTACTTGCCCTCTATACCCATTTTGTTGAGACTCTTTATCATGAATGGATGTTGAATTTTGTCAAATGCTTTTTCAGCATCTATGGAGATGATGATGTGGTTTTTGTCCTTTTTGTTGATGTGAAGGATGATGTTGATTGATTTTCGAATGTTGTACCATCCTTGCATCCCTGAGATGAATCCCACTTGATCATTATGGATGATCTTTTTGATGTATTTTTGAATTTGTTTTGCTAATATTTTGTTGAGTATTTTTGCATCTGTGTTCATCAGGGATATTGGTCTGTAATGTTCTTTTTTTTGTAGTGTCTTTGCCTGGTTTTGGTATTAGAATGATGCTGGCCTTGTAGAATGAGTTTGGGAGTATTCCCTCCTCTTCTACTTTTTGGAAAACCTTAAGGAGGATAGTATTAGGTCTTCACTAAATGTTTGAAAAAATTCAGCAGTGAAACCATCTCATCCAGGTGTTTTGTTCTTAGGTAGTTTTTTGATTACCAATTCAATTTCTTTGCTGGTAATTGGTCTATTAAGATTTTCTGTTTCTACCTGGGTCAGCCCTGGAAGGTTGTATTTTTCTAGAAAGTTGTCAATTTCTTCTAGGTTATCCAGTTTGTTACCATATAATTTTTGATAGTATTCTCTAATAATTCTTTGTATTTCTGTGGTGTCTGTGGTGATTTTTCTCTTCTCATTTCTGATTCTGTTTATGTGTGTAGACTCTTTTTCTTGATAAGTCTGGCTAGGGGTTTATTTTGTTTATTTTCTCGAAGAACCAGCTCTTGCTTTCATTGATTCTTTCTATTGTTTTATTCTTCTCGATTTTATTTATTTCTGTTCTAATCTTTATTATGTCACTCCTTCTACTGTCTTTGGGCCTCATTTGTTCTTCTTTTTCTAGTTTTGTTAATTGTGAGTTTAGACTGCTCATTTGGGATTGTTCTTCTTTCCTGAGGTAGGCCTGTATTGCAATATACTTCCCTCTTAGCATGGCCTTTGCTGCTTCCATATTCTTTATATGAAATTCAGGATGTAGAGAAATGTATGACAATGAAAAATTGTAAAATGCTACCATCTAGAGATAACCAGTGTCTTCCCCCCTTTGCACATATGTAAACATATTTTAAAAATATGTTTTCTAACATGATCTAACTTGATATAGTGTGACTGTTGTGTAAATACTTGTCTACTCATTTTTGATGGCTGCCTTGTAGTTCATGGTGGAAGTCCCTATTTTTAGATGTAGAGGTGGTTTCTAAGTTTCCACTACTGTAACAGTGAGCCATGTGATGGACATTTCTGTCCTAGATGCTTCATCCGTGTTTCTTTTTGAAGGGTAAATTCTCTGATAGGTCATGGCTAGGTCAGGTTGGGGCTTTTACGTGCTCTGAACACCTACTGCCAGGTGTCTCGGATGGTCCAGGAGCCCTCACTCCCAGGCTGTCCTGTGCTGTGCCTCCACGGAAACCTCTGGATATGTATTTGGGTTTTCCTTGTATCTTCTCCAGTGCCTGCATTTCTGGGTGTGTGGTAACCCAGAGCAAATGGGAGGCATCCTGGATTTCCTGCTTTGGACTTTGGAAGGAGGCTGTGAAAGAGAAGCTGCTAGCATAGGAAACAGAGGCTGAAAACCTCAGGCATCTACAAGGTCCCCTTCAGCTTTCGCCCACAGGACCTCTGCTGTTGCCAGCCAGAGGCATCCTGGGGCCACTCTGTGCAAGCCAGAACCCTTGCTGGTAGAGCAGCTCCAGCCTCTGCACAGGAGCCAAGTTCCCTTTGTGTGGGAGGAATGAGGTTTTCATTTTCTCTTTAGAGCTGAGAGAGTAAGAACAGGGTTGAGTAGGCTCTGCAGTATTGTAACCAGCTGGGCTGATTTAGTGAGTTGGGGTGAGGTGTTAGCTGTTTCTAAAAACACTCATCTTGTGCATTTATGAACAGCAAATCCTTTTATCATACTTTGTGTAATGCTCAGCTATCTTCTAGAATTTTAGCTAAGGTTATGATTGGGAATTTGTCCAACAGAATATTTAAAAATACTATTAAAATAATTAAAACGTGCTTATATGGAAACTTAAAACTTGCTGATGCAGTCTTAAGAATAATTGAAATAAAGACAGAAGTGTATCTATAATCCTTTCTTTGGGAGTGGGACACACCACCCAAGGGTTATTTCCATGCTAGATTCGGACAGATGGACAGTTAAATTGTTTACTGCCACTTGGTGTCATGGTGCGTTTGAGGCCATATAGCAGTTTTCCTTCTAAGCTAGTCATCCTGTGTACTGTTGACTCTGGTAAGTTTGAAACTGTCACCACGTGGTGTTTATTGACTGACTTAATAAACACTTGAAGTCAGTTTATTCGTGCCTCTGCAGAACTTGCCTTTAGTTAAGGGAATTGAGATAAGTAATTAAAAAAAAGCCATTGGAGAGATTAAATGAGTATTCCCTGAACATTTTATAGGTACTTAAAACCAAAGAAAGTGAAATTCCACTCAGATACCGTAGTTATATTTTAGTTTTTCCTGGGACAGTGTCAGGGCTGACCCTTGGTCGTCTGTCTTAAGGCCTTACCAGACCGTGCTGGGGGTGAGCAGTACCCCCTGCTTCTGGGCTGGGCTTCCAGTCCTTTGTCCACCTCATGTCTTTGGGGGTGTCATTGTCTAATCAGTGCTGTCCAGGAGAGAGATGATGTGAGTCACATTTGTAGGTTCAAATTTTCTAGTAACTACACTGAGAGAGTAAAAAGAAATACGAAGCTAATTGTGATAGTACATTCTCTTTAACTCAGGGCACCATAATGTTTCAACACGTAGTTTATATAGAAATATTAATGGAATGTTTTACCTTTTTCACATTTTTTTTAAGGTGAATTTTTTTAAAAATAATTTATTTTGGTATCATTAATCTACAATTACATGTGCAATATAATGGTTATTAAACTACCCCTTCATCAGGTCCCCCCCCACCAACCCCATTACAGTCACTGTTCATCAGCATAGTGAGATGCTATAGAATCACTACTTGCCTTCTCTGAGTTGTACAGCCCTCCTATGCCCCCCCCAACATTACGTCTGCTAATCGTAATGCCCCTTTTTCCCTCTTATCCCTCCTTTCCCACCCATCTTCCCCAGTCCCTTTCCCTTTGGTAACTATTAGTCTGTTCTTGGGTTCTGTGAGTCTGCTGCTGTTTTGTTCCTTCAGTTTTTTTCTTTGTTCTTATACTCCACATATGAGTGAAATCATTTGATACTTGTCTTTTTCGGCTTGGCTTATTTCACTGAGCATAATACCCTCTAGCTCCATCCATGTTGTTGCAAATGGTAGGATTTGTTTTCTTCTTATGGCTGAATAATATTCCATTGTGTATATGAACCACATCTTCTTTATCCATTCATCTACTGATGGACACTTAGGTTGCTTCCATTTCTTGGCTATTGTAAATAGTGCTGCGATAAACATAGGGGTGCATCTGTCTTTTTCAAACTGGGCTGCTGCATTCTTAGGGTAAATTCCTAGGAGTGGAATTCCTGGGTCAAATGGTATTTCTATCTTGAGTTTTTTGAGGAACCTCCATACTGCTTTCCACAATGGTTGAACTAATTTGCAGTCCCACCAGCAGTGTAGGAGGGTTCCCTTTTCTCCACATCCTTGCCAACATTTGTTGTTGTTTGTGTTGTGGATGTTGGCCATCCTCACTGGTGTGAGGTGATATCTCATTGTGGTTTTAATCTGCATTTCTCTGATGATTAGCGATATGGAGCATCTTTTCATGTGCCTGTTGGCCATCTGAATTTCTTCTTTGGAGAAGTGTCTATTCATGTCCTCTGCCCATTTCTTAATTGGATTATTTGCTTTTTGTTTGTTAAGGTGCGTGAGTTCTTTATATATTTTGGATGTCAACCCTTTATCAGATACGTCATTTATGAATATATTCTCCCATACTGTAGGATGTCTTTTTGTTCTACTGATGGTGTCCTTTGCTGTACAGAAGCTTTTCAGCTTGATATGGTCCCACTTGTTCATTTTTGCTTTTGTTTCCCTTGCCTGGGGAGATATGTTCATGAAGAAGTCGCTCATGTTTATGTCCAAGAGATTTTTGCCTATGTTTTTTTCTAAGAGTTTTATGGTTTCATGACTTACATTCAGGTCTTTGATCCACCTTGAGTTTACCTTTGTGTATGGGGTTAGACAATAATCCAGTTTCACTCTCTTGCATGTAGCTGTCCAGTTTTTCCAACACCAGCTGCTTAAGAGGCTGTCATCTCCCCATTGTATATCCAAGGCTCCTTTATCAAATATTAATTGACTGTATATGTTTGGGTTAATGTTTGGATTTTCTCTTCTATTCCACTGGTCTGTGGGTCTGTTTTTGTGCCAATACCAAATTGTCTTGATTACTGTGGCTTTGTAGTAGAGCTTAAGGTCAGAGAGTGTAATTCCCCGTTTTATTCCTCCTTCTCAGGATTGTTTTGGCTATTTGGGGTCTTTTGTGGTTCCATATGAATTTTAGAATTATTTGTTCCAGTTCATTGAAGAAAGCTGTTGGTAGTTTGATAGGGATTGCTTTGAATCTATAGATTGCTTTAGGTAGTATAGCCATTTTGACAATATTTATTCTTCCTAGCCAAGAGCATGGGATGAATTTCCATTTGTTAGTGTCTTCTTTAATTTCTCTTAGGAGTGTCTTGTAGTTTTCAGAGTACAGGTCTTTCACTTCCTTCGTTAGGTTTTTTCCTAGGTATTTTATTCTTTTTGATGCAATTGTGAATGGAATTGTTTTTCTGATTTCTCTTTCTGTTAGTTCATCATTAGTGCATAGGAAAGCAACAGATTTCTGTGTGTTAATTTTGTATCCTGCAACTTTGCTGAATTCAGGTATTAGTTCTAGTAGTTTTGGAATGGATTCTTTAGGGTTTTTTATGTACAGTATCATGTCATCTGCAAATGTGACAATTTGACTTCTTTACCAATCTGGATGCCTTGTATGTCTTTGTTTTGTCTGATTGCCGTGGCTAGGACCTCCAGTACTATGTTGAATAACAGTGGAGAGAGTGGGCATCCCTGTCTTGTTCCTGATCTTAGATGAAAAGCTTTCAGCTTCTCGCCGTTAAGTGTGATGGTAGCTGCGGGTTTGTCATATATGGCCTTTATGATGTTGAGGTACTTGCTGTCTATACCCATTTTGCTGAGAGTTTTAATCATGAATGGATGCTGAATTTTGTCAAATGCTTTTTCAGCATCGATGGAGATGATCATGTGGTTTTTGTTTTTCTTTTTGTTGATGTGGTGGATGATGTTGATGGATTTTCGAAAGTTGTACCATCCTTGCATCCCTGGGATGACTCCCACTTGATCATGGTGTATGATCCTCTTGATGTATTTTTGAATTTGGTTTGCTAATATTTTTGCATCCACATTCATCAGGGATATTGGTGTGTAGTTTTCTTTTTTAGTGAGGTCTTTGCCCGGTTTTGGTATTAGAGTGATGCTGGCTTCATAGAATGAGTTTGGAAGTATTCCCTCCTCTTCTATTTTTTGGAAAACTTTAAGGAGAATGGGTGTTATTTCTTCTCTATATGTCTGGTAGAATTCAGAGGTGAATCCATCTGGTCTGGGGGTTTTGTTCTTGGGTAGTTTTTTGATTACCGATTCAATTTCGGTGCTGTTGATTGGTCTGTTTAGTTTTTCTGTTTCTTGCTTGGTCAGTCTTGGGAGGTTGTATTTTTCTAAGAAGTTGTCCATTTCTTCTAGGTTGTCCAGCTTGTTAGCATATAGATTCTCATTATATTCTCTTATAATTCTTTGTATTTCTTTGGGGTCCGTCGTTATTTTTCCTTTCTCATTTCTGATTCTGTTTATGTGTGTAGATTCTCTTTTTCTCTTAATGAGTCTGGCTAGGGGTTTATGTATTTTGTTTATTTTTTCAAAGAACCAGCTCTTGGTTTCATTGATTTTTTTCTATTGTTTTATTCTCCTCAATTTTATTTATTTCTTCTCTAATCTTTATTATGTCCCTCCTTCTGGTGACTTTGGGCCTCATTTGTTCTTCTTTTTCCAATTTCAGTAATTGTGTCTTTAGACTATTCATTTGGGATTGTTGTTCCTTCTTTAAATAGGCCTGGATTGCAATATACCTTCCTCTTAGAACTGCTGTGCTGCGTCCCGACGAAGTTGTGGCTTTGTGTTATTGTTGTCATTAGTCTCCATATATTCTTTGATCTCTGTTTTAATTTGGTCATTGAGCCATTGATTATTTAGGAGAATGTTGTTACGTCTCCATGTATTTGTGAGCCTTTTTGTTTTCTTTCTACAATTTATTTCTAGTTTTATACCTTTGTGATCTGAGAAGTTGGTTGGTAGGTTTTCAATATTTTTGAATTTACTGAGGTTCTTTTTGTGGCCTAGTATGTGGTCTATTCTAGAAAATGTTCCATGTGCACTTGAGAAGAATGTGTATCCTGTTGCTTTTGGGTGCAGAGTTCTGTAGATGTCTGTTAGGTCCATCTGTTCTAGTGTGTTGTTCAGTGCCTCTGTGTCTTTACTTATTTTCTGTCTGGTTGATCTGTCCTTTGGAGTGAGTGGTGTGTTGAAGTCTCCTAAAATGAATGCATTGCTGTCTATTTCCTCCTTTAATTCTGTTAGTATTTGTTTCACATATGCTGGCGCTCCTGTGTTGGGTGCATATATATTTATAATGGTTATATCTTCTTGTTGGACTGACCCCTTTATCATTATGTAATGTCTTTCTTTATCTCTTGCTACTTTCTTCGTTTTGAAGTCTATTTTGTCTGATACAAGAACTGCAACACCTGCTTTTTTCTCCTTGTTGTTTGCATGAAATATCTTTTTCCATCCCTTCACTTTTAGTCTGTGTATATCTTTGGGTTTGAGGTGAGTGTCTTGTAAGCAGCATATAGATGGGTCTTGCTTTTTTATCCATTCTGTTACTCTGTGTCTTTTGATTGGTGCATTCAGTCCATTTACATTTAGGGTGATTATCGATAGATATGTACTTATTGCCATTGCTGGCTTTAGACTCGTGGTTTCCAAAGGTTCAAGGGTTGCATCTTTACTATCTAACAATCTAACTTAACTTTCTTGTTAAGTTATTGTAAACACAGTCTGATGTTTCTTTATTTCTCTCCCTTCTTATTCTTCCTCCTCCATTCTTTATATACTGGGTATTTTATTCTTTGCCTGTAGTTAATATTTGGATGGTCTGCTTTCTTTGCTATTATTTTATTTTTTCTTGTGACATCTTTTTAGCCTTAGGGGTGCTTCCCTCTAGAGCAGTCCGTTTAAGATATCCTGTAGTGGTGGCTTATGAGAGGCAAACTCTCTCAACTTTCATTTGTCTGGAAATTGTTTAGTCCCTCCGTCATATTTAAATGATAATCGTGCTGGATACAATATTCTTGGTTCTAGGCCCTTCTGTTTCATTACGTTAAATATATCATGCCATTCTCTTCTGGCCTGTAAGGTTTCTGTTGAGAAGTCTGATGATAGTCTGATGGGTTTTCCTTTGTAGGTGATCTTTTTTCTCTCTCTAGCTGCCTTTAATACCGTCTTTATCTTTGATCTTTGCCATCTTAATTATTATGTGTCTTGGTGTTGTATTTCCTGGGTTCCTTGTGTTGGGAGATCTGTGGGCTTCCATGGACTGCGAGACTATTTCCTTCCCCAGCGAGGGAAAGTTTTCAGCAATTGTTTTTTCAAAGACACTTTCTATCCCTTTTTCTCTCTCTTCTTCCCTTGGTACTCCTATAATGCGAATATTGTTCCGTTTGGATTGGTCACACAGTTCTCTTAATATTCTTTCATTCCTAGATATCCTTTTATCTCTCTCTGCCTCAGCTTCTGTGTATTCCTGTTCTCTGATTTCTATTCCATTAACAGTCTCTTGCAGCTCATCCAGTCTGCTGTTAAACCCGTTGATTGCTTGTCTGATTTCTGCATTGTCTTTCCTCACTTCACTCACTTCGTCCCTCAGCTCTTGCACATTTCTCTGTAGGTCCATCAGCATGGTTATGACTTTTATTCTGAATACTTTTTCAGGAAGACTGTGCATTTCCAACCCTTCAGGCTCCCTCTCTGGGGTTGTCTGGTTGATTTTAGTCTGGACCATATTCCTCTGTCTTTTCATGGTATAGAGTTGGTCACTGTAGTTGCCACGTATTTCAGCTGGGCTCTTTAAGACTTTAAAAAGAGAAGAAAAAAAAAAGAGAAAAAAAGAAACAAAAGGAAAAAAAAGAAAGAAAGAAAAAAAGAAAAAAAGAAAGAAAAGAAAAATGCCCACCAGAGTAGATTCTGTGGGGATGCTGTAGGTGGTGCTCTTGCCCCACTATTCCGCAGCCGCCGCTCCGCAGGGCCCTTTATAGCTCTGGCCGGGGTGGGAACGAATGGGAGGCTGTTGATCTCTGTGTGAAATCGATGTGTGGCCACACTTTCCCAGTCGTCAGCTAAGGGGTCCGAAACTTCCCAGGACTCCCAGCCTGCTGGGCTGAGGGTGCCGGGGCGTTCTGGCTACTCTGCTGGGCTCCTGCTTCTTTTAAGACCGGTGAAGAAAGCGTGTGCTTTTCTTTTCTTTTTTTTTTCCTTCCCGGGAGCCTGCTGCAAGCACCCTGGCACGTTCCCCGCTCAGATCCTGCCCCTCTGTCTCTCCAATCTCTGCTACACTGCACTATGTGTGTCAGCGCTCCCCACGCAGTTCACCCGGGCTGGTTATTTCACGGGGTGTACTTCCACTCTCTCCCAGCTCTGAATCCTCTCCTCCCGCCAGAGCACTTTGGTGGGGGAGTGCTTGGGTCCCGCTGGGTTGCGGCTCCGTATCTTACCCACCTCTTGGGGTGCTGAGTCCTCTCGGGTGTAGCTGCACACCGCGCGCTTTCCTGTGTATTCTGGTCTCTCTTTTAGGAATAGTTGTATTTGCTGTATTTTCGTAGATAAATATAGTGTTGGGAGGAGATTTCTGCCGCCCTGCTCACACCGCCATCTTCCCGGAAGTCTTACATTTTTCACATTAAAAAAAAAATCTGGTGTGCATTTGTCACACTCCCAGTTTGTCTCATTCTGAATCAGCCACAGCCCAGAGCCCGGCAGCTCATGGAGCAGGGGGCCCCCACAGTGGATGGTGTGCGTCTCTGTCATTTAAGAGGCTGCAGTGGCATGGTCGTCTCTGAGTTTAAATTGGACTGATAATTCTTGAGTACAGGTTGTGTGTTATATGCCCAGGCATGCAGTGTGCACTGTGTTGTTTACTCATCAATAGCCTGCAGATGAGGAGTTACGAGACTGGAGGTGGTGGAGAGGCTACAGGTCACACAGTCCAGCAAGGGTGAGCACGGGATCTGACCTCCGGCCCAAGGGCTCCACGGCCTGGGCTCACCTGCATGCTGCTGCCTGAGTGCAAGTGGTCGAGCTCTGCCGCGACTACAAGGCGGTGCTGTTGGACTCCTCCCTGCAGGGCCTTGGGTGGGCTCTTAGAACTGAGCCGGGGTCAGGGCCAGCCTTGGGCAATTGACCTGTGTAACCACTTACACAGGTCTGCTCTTGGTGTCATGCTCTGCTGTTGCCTTCTGAAATCCTTAATATTTGAACAAGGAGCTCTCTGTTTTCAGTGCGCTGGACCATGCCAGTTGGGTAGGTGGTTCGGCCTGGTGTCTTCAGTCAGAGGTATCCAGAAGATAACGAGTAAGCAGCATTTTCTGAAGGCTTATTATGTCCTGAGCCCTGTGGTAAAACGCGTGTGAACCGCTTACTCTTTAAGTAGCTCTGTTAGGTCGTAATGACCCTCTCCACTAAGTGATTAGGGCACTGAGGCCCTGGGAAGGCCCAGAGCTGCAAAGGCAGAGTGCCTCACATCCCAGCTCAGCAGTGAGCTTCTAATGGGGAAGACCCCTGAACTTGTCGAAGAGACACAGAGGTCAGGTGGGGTTAACTGCCAGTGGGGAAGTGAAGGCAGCTCACAGGTTTTCAGCTCCTGTCATCTGTCCTCTTACTGAGGCACTAGTCGTGGGCATAGCCTCGGGCAGCTCGTAAGCCTGGCATGCTCTGCCCCTGAGCCCAGGCAGGAGGAGATGCAGCAGCGAAAGTGCAGTGCGGTGTCTCAGCCCATGTCCCCCGTGCTGCCAGGTGCTTTCCCCTGCGAGGCTGAGATAAGGCCACTGCTCCTGTGCTCAGAACAGCCTCTAAGGCAGCCACCATTCCACCTGCCTGTTGGCAACACAACAGGAGGTAATACAGACTCAGGGTTTTGTTTTTCCATAGGGTCCTTTGGAGAAAGCCGCCCTCTAGTTTGGGGATGACAAGAGAGTGGGCCAGTGTTGACTTGCGTTTCTCCTGGGGAACATGCTGGCTGAGAGGAGGAGGGGTCCTGGGGACTGGGGTGTGTGCCTCTCACTTTGTGCTTCCACAGAGGTCCCAGGTCTTCACAGGGCTCCTGCCCAGCCAGGGCTGCAGTGTTCAGGGAGACTTTTCATCCTCCGCTGCCCGTTTAGTAATGGGGCTTAGTCCAGAATTCTCATCTCCCTTTTAGGCCCTTCCTGTGGGGTGCAGATACCTCAGGTCTACCTGCCCAGCCTCCTGGGGCGGCCAGTGGAGTTGTTTCAGTGCAGCTGGCCAGTCCGCCTCACCCAAGAGTTGTTTAACTTGCATCTCCCTTGTGATTTAGTGAGCGATGGTGTAACAGCACCCAGCGAGAGTGTGAGGCGTGTTGGCACCGTGAAAGGAGCCACTTTCACCTTGTGTGGGGATGTCACTCCTGCTTGGCAGCCCTTGATTGGAAGGTGATGCATCTGTCCCTTCCCCTCAGCAGTGTGGCTGAACTTGGCCTTCACTGGCTGTAGCCTGTCGAGCAACTCATTGTAGCTGGGCTAGCGGCAGAGGGAAAGGTCTTCAGTGCCGCTGAGGGCTTTGTGCTTGTGAGGTGTTGGCGCAGAGGGGTGGGAAGAGGTGAGGTGGCATAATCTCCCACCTTATAGCAGAGAGACCCAGGGATGTGTGGGTGTGTGACATGCACCATGCCTGGGACAGTCAGCCGGGAGTTATCTGCGTCCTTCTTGTGTGCCTGGGTGGCTCGGAGGGGCTTCCATAAGTGGAGGGCAGGGCTGGGGCTGAGGGGAGAGGCAAAGCAGTGGTGGCTTGGGAGACAGGTTCACTCCTGCCACAGAACCTCTGACAGTGGGAGCCATTCTCAAAACTCCCCTCGCCCACCTCTGACCGCAGCCATGTTGCAGTCCTGCGGCCAGTTTAATAACACCATCTCTGCCTTTCCCGCCCCTGCTATTTGTGCCAGGCACCAGCACCCCTTGCCCAGTTTACTGCAGGGCCTCATGGCAGTCTTCTGTCGTTCTTCTCCAGACCTTCCTCAAGCACAGATCTGATTTTGATTGTTTTCCATCCGACTCTGTTTCTACCCAGTGTCTCAGGATGACACACACACCCCTGGGGAGTGAGGGGAGCAGGAGGTGAGTCAGGTCATGCAGAGGGCCTCGTAGGTCACCCGAGGACTTTGGCTTGTGAGGAATACGGGGCTGTGGGAGGAGCTGGTTCAGACCAGTGAACTGGCTGCTGGGAGTCCCAGTGGGCTCACTCTGGCTGCCGTTTTGGTATAGGCTGCAGGGGTCAAAGGCAGATGCAGGAAAACTGGAGGAGGTAGTGGCGCTTGAACCACGGTGAGGACAGCTTTCGGGGCAACAGGGGTGGACTCTGGGTTCAGCCAGACACTAGAGATGATTTACTTATGGACCAGATGGGTGTGGAAGCAGAGCTGGGAGGACCAGGGTCTGCCTGAGCAGGAGAAGCCATTGCAGAGACAGGAACCCACAGGGTTGGGTGGCTCAGTGCTGCAGAGATGCTTGCAGCTCCTCGGGGCATCAGTGTGAGGTGTGACTGGGGGCGCCCCCTGGGCTGTCCACGCAAGCTCATTCCGCTGCCGGAAGCACCTTTCTCAGCCCTACTCCAGGAGACCTTTTCCTGATCTCGGGGGGTGGGGGGGGGGCAGATGAGGGGATGGTGCTGCGCATGTTGTGCATGCTGCCCTTTCCACCGGACTGTCAACTGAGGGCAGTATAAACACACTGGCTCGTCTTTGGACTTCTGTCCCCAGTGCTGGCATGGGGTAGGCACTCTGTTTAAATATTTGTTGAATGCGTGAGACCAGGAAGAATGGGATGGATTGGATAGTAGTAAAGTGTAATCATTAATGTTTAGCTTTATACATTTTCAGTGATTTTTGGCCCCATCGTTGTAGTTCACGTTGCAGTGGTCTGATGTGTCATTCAAACTTGCTTCCTGGGAATGGACTGTCTTCCTGCAGGAGGGATGGTCTCTGCTGTGGCCAGCAGCTGAAGAAGTGTCAGCGTGTAGAACACATGAATTTGGGACAGCATGGGGATGCGTTGAGGGTAGACTCCTTTACTAGTCTTTACTGTTTGCTGGTCTCTACTCTTGGGCCAGACATCAATGTGGGTGTCAGTGAACTGGGTTTGTGTGAGGGCAGATCCCAGAAAATGTGTAAAAAGGTTCAAGGGACATTCAGCTCCTTTGGGACTCAGTTTCTTTATCTGTAAAACAGATTTTGAAAAAGACAATTCCTGTATCTTGGAATCTGTGTTCCTTTGAGAGGCAGAAAGTGAGACACTAAGACATTTTTACATCAGTGTGTTGTGTTGGCAATTAACGTTAGCTTATCGCTCTCAAAGAGTTTTTTTTTCTTTTTTTTTTTAGTTTATTTTGATATCATTAATCTACAATTAAATGAGTAATATTATGGTGATTACACTACCCCCTTCATCAGGTTCCCCCCCCCAACCCCATTGCAGTCACTGTCCATCAGCTTAGTGAGATGCCATAGAGTCACTACTTGTCCTCTCTGGGTTGTACAGCCCTCCCCGTGCCCCCCGAACATTACATCTGCTAATCGTAATGTCCCTTCTTCCCTTTTACCCCTCCCTTCCCACCCATCCTCCCCAGTCCCTTTCCCTTTGGTAACTATTTGTCCGTTCTCGGGTTCTGTGAGTCTCCTGCTGTTTTGTTCCTTCAGTTTTTTTTTTCCTTAGTTCTTATACTCCACATATGAGAGAAATCATTTGGTATTTGTCTTTTTCAGCTTGACTTATTTCACTGAGCATAATACCCTCTAGCTCCATCCATGTTGTTGCAAATGGTAGGATTTGTTTTCTTGTTATGGCTGAATAATATTCCATTGTGTATATGTACCACATCTTCTTTATCCATTCATCTACTGATGGACACTTAGGTTGCTTCCATTTCTTGGCTATTGTAAATAGTGCTGCGATAAACATAGGGGTGCATCTGTCTTTTTCAAACTGGGCTGCTGCATTCTTAGGGTAAATTCCTAGGAGTGGAATTCCTGGGTCAAATGGTATTTCTATTTTGAGTTTTTTGAGGACCCTCCATACTGCTTTCCACAATGGTTGAACTAATTTGCAGTCCCACCAGCAGTGTAGGAGGGTTCCCTCAAAGAGTGTTTTTAAAAATTGTAATTGTATCATGCTTTCATAGCTTTTAGTTTTGTCAGAGTTCCCTTTTAGAGCTTCTTCAGGGAAAATGCATATTCAAAGGGAAGGCCGGATATTTTCTGGAAATGTAGCAGGGTGCTACCTGCTAACAGGTATGTTTTAAAAAGGTACATCCATAGTTAGGGGGTGGCTGCAGGCTAGGGGCCCAGCAGTGGGCCGCCTGTTGCTTTTCAGTGGGTGAGTCCACTGAGCTGAAGATGGCTGTGGTCCTGCAGTGTTTCAGTGACTCTGTACCCTTGGGGAGCGATGTCTGCCAGCCTGTTCTCGGGTAGAGAAGCCCACGGCTGACCGTAAGCTGAACGGGAACACTGACCCTGAAGTACTTCCTTCAGTACTTCCAGAAGAGCAGAAGCTGCTTATGTATTTTTTTTAACAAGTTACATTTCCCCCAAGATTAATAAAACTACTTGCAGTCTATTCATTGTTCTCCTGTGTTATACCCAATCTGCTGCTATAAACTGAAGTGAGAGAAACTCAGTTTTGCCGAAGGGACAAATAAGTTGAGAGTGTCGATCTTTTATAGAACTTATGATTTCCGTTGAGTAATCTCTTGTAAAACTAATTTCAGCTCTGTGTTTTATTTGTTGAGGCAGCTACAGTATATTGGTTTTCTGTTGCCTTGTAACAAAGGACCACAGATGTGGTGGCTCCCAGCGCTGCTGTTTACTGTCCTGCAGCTCTTAGGTCAGAAGCCAGGGAGTTTGCCCTCTGTGCTCGGGTTTACCGGTCCCAAACACCAGGGTGTCGGCTGGCTGGGCTTTTAGGGGGAGCCTTCGGGGAACATTTATTTCCAAGCTCCTGAGGTAGTTGGCAGAATGCATTCCTTGGGGGTTGGGACTGAGGGCTCTGGGAGGCCACTTGTGGATTCTAGCCATGTAGGTATCCATCTTCACCCAGTGTCTGTGCCAAGTCCTGCTTCACACGTCTCTGACTTCCCCTTGGCCACCGGTGTGAAGGAACTACTTGCAAAGGCCTCACTGTAGATCAGGCCTGCCATCCACTGTCCCTTTGAATTCACTTGGTCCCATCGAGCACCCTGGTTGTGTCTGCACAGCCTGTTTGCCATAGCCTCCCATCACTTCCCAGCCTGATGGGAACAACGGGACGCTGTCCTGCACCGTAGGGCATCATCGTGCTGATGTGCACGACAGGGTGAGGCACTGGGGGACGTGAGGATGGATGAAGGGGGCAGCGGGGAACACAGTAATGTCCTGGGGAAGACGGGAGCTGGGCTCGGGAGGGCAGGAAAACGGGGGGCTCAGGCCTGTGCTGGTTTCGCCCCCTGAGTGCTCTCTCTGAGGTCCCCCACGCTCTGATGGCTATGCCTGAGTCATGGTGGGTTCACGGCTTAGCCAGGTATGTTCACGGCATTTATTAAACACCACTGTAGGTGGGTCCTTCTCACCTCAAAGTCATGACCAAGCACGTGTAAGTGGGACAATTGGCAAAAACCGGATCTTCAGGCTAGAGGGCTGTGAGCCTAGAGGCCATCAAGGGCACATTGTCAGGTTGCATTTGCAGCTTTTTTCTTCAACTAAGACATGTATATAGCTTAAAAAAATGTAAATTATACTCCAAGGCTCAGAAGGCAACAGGTCCACCTTTCTCATTGCCCCAGAAGCAAGCTTCCGAGGCCTTTGTCTCTCTGGGTCTTTACTTCCACCTGCTGTGCCTCCTGCTCTCCTTCTCCTCACATAGTGCTGCCTCCAGCCCCTGTCTGTCACTGGTCATACCCCTGCTCTGCCAGAAAGCCCCTTGTTTGGTCCCCATTGTTCAGAGGGTTGTGTCCAGGAGCCACACCGTAGTGGGCAGGACTTTGCATGACTTGACCTGTTCACTTCTATTCCTCCCCTGCTCCTGGCCTTTCTACCCCAGGCATGTCAAGCTCCTTGAGATGTCCTGTGTACTGTTTGGAATTTGCTCATTTTACAGGTGGGCCTGTGTCCTGTGCTGGGTGCTGTTCTAGTGACTTCATGCACAGTAACTCATTCAAACCTCGTAGCTACTCTCCCTTTATCTAGAGGTTGAGGAGTGCCAGCCGTGGCCACTCGGCACGTGAGTGCTGGGGCCAGGTTCACACGGTGCATCTGCTGGTGGTGGGACCGCTGTTCCCGATGCCTTCCTGTCTCTGTGCCAGGAGCCCCTTCTCAAGAGGTTCATCTGCATGACTCTCCTCTCTCAGGCCGGCTGACAGTGTCTGCTCCTACTTCCAGGCCCTTCCAGACAGTTGCCTGTGGCACTTTGAACACAGTTGTCATCACTTGGACCTGGGTCTCCCTGGCCTGTTGTAAGCTCCTTGAGGGCAGGTTCTCTCTGATAGGAATTTTTGGTGTTCCATACTTAAAAGGAACTAAAAGGAACTAAATAGACATTTGTTGAATTGGTAAAAACCCCAGAGGTGCCCCCCAGGCCAGTGGTAGGGGCCCAGCATGCCTGTGGAGTCCCTCTGCTCCCTGCGCAGCCTCTTCTCCCACCCCCAGCACCGTGACACAGCTTCTTGCCACCCCTTCTGCCCTCACATTTTTGTCTCACCTTTCAGGGCCTTGCTTCATGAGCTACTCCTGGCTAAAGGATAACTGAACAAGGGGCCTTTACTCATCTCAGTAAGCAGGTGGCTGCTGACCCTGCCGAACGAGGGCTGGCCAGCAGGGCTGCGCCGCCTGTCCCTGGCTCTGCTGGGCGCTGGCTGACCTTCAGCGGGGCCAGCAGGAGGTGCCCGGGCGGGGCAGTTCTGCTTTCCTAGGAATGCACGTAGGCTTAGTTACTAGTGTAGAATTTGATTTGGAATGGACCTTGAGCCTGGTTAGAACACTGTATTTGGCAATTTCTTTAGCTCCGGAACAAGAAGCTGTGAGGGTGTGGCTCAGAGAGCAGCCCATTGAACTGAAGCACTGGGCAGCCTCTTCCCTTTCCCTCAGGCCTGCATTGGGGCTGTGTCAGCAAGATGTCCAGGGCCTTCTCTGCCCACTTACACCTGCCAGGAAATCTCCTCAGTTCCTCCTGGGGGAGGCCGTGGGGAACATGAGGAAGGGTGGGCATGTCGTATTGAGTCAGCCTGCTGGGGCTGCTGGGCCCGCTTGTGTCCCTCTCCTCTGGAAGGGCCATGTTCCTGCTTCCGTTGCAGACGGCCCCTGGCCCGTGGGTGGTTTTGGAAGCCACATACTGTGGGTGGTGGAAGTCGTTTGGAGATGGCTCATGGAGATGAGATAGCCAGTGTTTGATGTGGTGCGCTCTGTGTGCATGTGGAGTGGGGCCTGCCCTGTGCTGGATTCACCGTGGCCCGCGGAGTGCTGGCAGCTGTCCCCTGAGCTGCGTGCGCTGCTCTGCTGCTGTGTGTGAGCTGAGCACCTGAGTGTCTGGGCTGGCTCCACAAGGCCTCTCCCAGCTTCAGGTGCATCACTGCTGGCCCCAGAGTGGGGAAGGAAGTGTGTTTCCAGTATGAAACATGCATTATTGTGAATATATTTGATTACACGTGCATTTTTAATTTTGCAATTGAATAAGGATGTCTGGTGTTGGCCAACTGTTGGGGAAAAGCCTTACTGGGTGGGGGTGGGTGGGGTGGTGAATGTGTTTTGATTTTCCAGTAAGGCCTCGCACCTCATAGAAAGTGAAACAGTGTCTGTCCTGACTGATGAGTGAGAACAGTGTGAATCTGGGACTTGAGCATGTGTGGTCTTGAGAATCCTGAGAGGGTGTGACTGCTGGTTTCTCTGTCCTTAGAGAATTCTAGGCAGTTAGTGTCATGCCGTTTGACCTCTTTTACTTTAAATTTGAAGTCTGGTAGAACAGGCTGCTTTGGATATTTTAGTCATCACTCTTTCACTTAAAAACAAATCAAGAAAATGCCTGTGGCTCTGTGGGAAGAGCAAGTTCCCCTTTTTTTCTGCAGGTAGTTGCCCTGAAGCTGTTTGTATCCCTAAGGAGTTCCTTTAAGTCCTGGGAACCAGCTGGAGGACAGGTTCCCAGTGAATGATTACAAAGAAAAGCAAAGCCTGAGGCCTTTCAGACCATATTTAGATATGAAATCTGCGTTTAGTATGTTTTAAGAAATAACTTTCCAGCCAGAATATGTATTTCCGCTCTAACTTATTTCAGTCTATGATGGGCACTTTCCCTGACAGTTGAGAGAAACTGGCTGGGGCTGGAGTTGACAGTGAGGAGATGAGGAAGTCATTGGGGTTGGGGGGTAGTGTGGGATGGGCACTTTGTTGTGGTCATGCATGGTGAGAGTGGATGGCCGGTTTCCCCGTGGTGTTTGCTGGGTAGGGTAGCTTCTGTGTGCTGGGCTGCCCCTCTCCTGGTGCTCTGGCCAGAGAGGGCAGGCTTTTCTTTTCTTTTTTAAAAAATTTTTTATAAAGGTATTATTGATATACACTCTTATGAAGATTTCACATGAAAAAACAATGTGGTTACTACATTTACCCATATTATCAAGCCCCCCCCCACCCCATTGCAGTCACTGTCCATCAGTGTAGTAAGATGCCACAGATTCACTATTTGCCTTCTCTGTGCTGCACTGTTTTCCCCGTGATCGCCCACACCATGTGTACTAAACATAATACCCCTCAATCCCCTTCTCCCTCCCTCCCCACCCGCCCTCCCACACCCCTCCCCTTTGGTAATCACTAGTTCCTTCTTGGAGTCTCGAGACTGCGGCTATTTTGTTCCTTCAGTTTTGCTTCGTCGATATACTCCACAAATGAGGGAAATCATTTGGCACTTGTCTTTCTCCGCCTGGCTTATTTCACTGAGCATAATATCCTCAAGCTCCATCCATGTTGCTGCAAATGGTAGGATTTGTTTCTTTCTTATGGCTGAATAATATTCCATTGTGTATATGTACCACCTCTTCTTTATCCATTCATCTACTGATGGACACTTAGGTTGCTTCCATATCTTGGCTATTGTAAAAAGTGCTGTGATAAACATAAGGGTGCATGTGTGTTTTTGAATCTGAGAAGTTGTATTCTTTGGGTAAATTCCAAGGAGTGGGATTCCCGGGTCAAATGGTACTGGTATTTTTAGTTTTTTGAGGAACCTCCATATTGCTTTCCACAATGGTTGAACTAGTTTACATTCCCACCAGCAGTGTAGGGGTGTTCCCTTTTCTCCGCATCCTTGCCAGCATTTGTTGTTCTTAGTCAGAAAGGATGGTGGCCATTCTTACTGGTGTGAGTTGATATCTCATTGTGGTTTTAATTTGCATTTCCCTGATGATTAGCGATGTGGAGCATCTTTTCATGTGTCTGTTGGCCATCTGAGTTTCTTCTTTGGAGAACTGTCTCTTCATATCCACTGCCCAATTTTTAATCAGGTTATTTGTTTTTTGGGTGTTGAGGCTTGTAAGTTCTTTATATATTTTGGATGTTAACCCCTTGTCAGATATGTCATTTACAAATATATTCTCCCATACTGTAGGATGCCTTTTTGTTCTGTTGATGGTGTCCTTTGCTGTACATAAACTTTTTAGTTTGATGTAGTCCCATGAATTCATTTTTGCTTTTGTTTCCCTTGCTCGAGGAGATGCGTTCAGGAAGAAGTTGCTCATGCTTATACTCAGGAGATTTTTGCCTATGTTATCTTCTAAGAGTTTTATGGTTTCATGACTTATATTTAGGTCTTTGATCAATTTCAGTTTGCTTTTGTGTGTGGGGTTAAACAATAATCCAGTTTCATTCTCTTGCATGTAGCTGTCCAGTTTTGCTAACACCAGCTGTTGAAGAGGCTGTCATTTCCCCATTGTATGTCCATGGCTCCTTTATCATATATTAATTGACCATATATGGTTGGGTTTATATCAGGGCTCTCTATTCTGTTCCATTGGTCTATGGGTCTGTTCTTGTGCCAGTACCAAATTGTCTTGATTACTGTGGCTTTGTAGTAGAGCTTGAAGTCAGGGAGCGTAATTCTGCCTGTTTTATTTTTCCTTCTCAGGATAGCTTTGGCTATTCGGGGTCTTTTGTGGTTCCATATGAATTTTAGAATGATTTTCTCTAGTTCGTTGAAGAATGCTGTAGGTATTTTGATAGGGATTACATTGAATCTGTAGATTGCTTTAGGCAGGATGGCGATTTTGACAATATTAATTCTTCCTATCGATGAGCATGGGATGTGTTTCCGTTTATTAGTATCTTCTTCAATTTCTTTAAGTGTCTTGTAATTTTCAGAGTATAGGTCTTTCACTTCCTTGGGTAGGTTTATTTCTAGGTATTTTATTCTTTTTGATGCAACTGTGAATGAAATTGTTTTCCTGATTTCTCTCTCTGCTAGTTCATTGTTAGTGTATAGGAATGCCACAGATCTCTGTGTATTAATTTTGTATTCTGCAACTTTGCTGAATTCAGATATTAGATCTAGTAGTTTTGGAGTATATTCTTTAGGGTTTTTAATGTACAATATCATGTCATCTGCAAACAGGGACAGTTTAACTTCTTCCTTGCCAATCTGGATGCCTTTTATTTCTTTGTGTTGTCTGATTGCTGTGGCTAGGACCTCCAGTACAATGTGGAATAGAAGTGGGGAGAGTGGGCATCCTTATCTTGTTCCTGATCTTAAAGGAAAAGCTTTCCGCTTCTCGCTATTAAGTATAATGTTGGCTGTGCATTTGTCATATATGGCCTTTATTATGTTGATGTACTTGCCCTCTGTACCCATTTTGTTGAGATTTTTCATCATGAATGGATGTTGAATTTTGTCAAATGCTTTTTCAGCATCTATGGAGATGATGATGTGGTTTTTGTCCTTTTTGTTGATGTGAAGGATGATGTTGATTGATTTTCGAATGTTGTACCATCCTTGCATCCCTGAGATGAATCCCACTTGATCATTATGGATGATCCCTTTGATGTATTTTTGAATTCAGTTTGCTAATATTTTGTTGAGTATTTTTGCATCTATGTTCATCAGGGATATTGGTCTGTAATTTTCTTTTTTTGTGGTGTCTTTTTGGTATTTGGGTGAGGCTGGCCTTATAGAATGAGTTTAGACATATTCCCTCTTCTTCTACTCCTTGGAAAACTTTAAGGGGGATGGGTATTAGGTCTTCAGTACATGTTTGATAAAATTCAGTGGTGAAGCCATCTGTTCCAGGCTTTTTGTTCTTAGGTAGGTTTTTGATTACCAGTTCAGTTTTGTTGCTGGTAATTGGTCTGTTCAGATTTTCTGTTTCTTTCTGCGTCAGCCTTGGAAGTTGTATTTTTCTAGGTTTTCCAGTTTGTTACCATATAATTTTTCATAGTATTCACTCATAATTCTTTGTATTTCTGTGGTGTCCGCAGTGATTTTTCCTTTCTCATTTCTGATTCTGTTTATGTGAGTAGACCCTCTTTTTTTCTTGATAAGTCTGGAAAGGGGTTTATCTGTTTTGTTTATTTTCTCAAAGAACCAGCTCTTGCTTTCATTGATCCTTTCTATTGGTTTATTCTTCTTGATTTCATTTATTTCTGCTCTAATCTTTATTTCTCTCCTTCTACTGACTTTGGGCCTCATTTGTTCTTCTTTTTCTAGTTTCATTAATTGTGAGTTTAGACTGCTCATATGGGATTGTTCTTCTTTCCTGAGGTAGGCCTGTATTGCAGTATACTTTCCTCTTAGCACGGCCTTCACTGGGTCCCACAGATTTTGCGGTGTTGAATTTTTGTTGTCATTTGTCTCCATATATTGCTTGATCTCTGTTTCTATTTGGTCATTGATCCATTGGTTATTTAGGAGCATGTTGTGAAGCCTCCATGTTTTTGTGGGCTTTTTCATTTTCTTTGCATAATTTATTTCTAGTTTCATACCTTTGTGGTCTGAGAAACAGGTTGGTACAATTTCAATCTTTTTTAATTTACGAAGACTCTTTTTGTGGCATAGTATATGATCTATTCTTGAAAATGTTCCATGTGCACTTGAGAAGAATTTGTATTCCGCTGCTTTTGGGTGTAGAGTCTGTTAGGTCCATCTGTTCTATTGTGTTGTTCAGTGCCTCTGTCTTCTTATTTTCTGTCTCGTTGATCTGTCCTTCAGAGTGAGTGGTGTGTTAATCTCTTAGAATGAATGCCTTGCATTCTATTTCCCCTTTTAATTCTGTTAGTATTTGTTTCACATATGTAGGTGCTCCTGTGTTGGGTGTGTAGATATTCATAATGGTTATATCATCTTGTTGGATTGACCCTTTTATCATTATGTATTGTCCTTCTTTGTCTCTTGTGACTTTCTTTGTTTTGAAGTCTATTTTGTCTGATACAAGTACTGCAACTCCTGCTTTTTTCTCCCCATTAGTTGCATGAAATGTCTTTTTCCATCCCTTCAGTTTTAGTCTGTGTATGTCTTTGGGTTTAAAGTGAGTCTATTGTAGGCAGCATATAGATCGGTCTTGCTTTTTTATCCATTCAGTGACTCTTATGTCTTTTGATTGGTGCATTCAGACCATTTACATTTAGGGTGATTATCGATAGGTATGTCTTAATTGGCATTGCAGGCTTTAGATTCATGCTTACCAAAGGCTCAATGTCAACTTCCTTACTATCTAAGAATCTAACTTAACTCACTTAATATGCTATTACAAACACAATCTAAAGGTTCTTTTTTTCTCCTCCTTTTTCTTCCTCCTCCATTCTTTATATATTAGGTATCATATTCTGTACTCTTTGTCTATCCCTTGATTGACTTTGGGGATAGTTAATTTAATTTTGTATTTGCTTAGTAATTAGCTGTTCTACTTTCTTTACTGTGGTTTTATTACCTCTGATGACAGCTATTAAACCATAGGAACACTTCCATCTATATCAGTCCCTCCAAAATACACTGTAGAGATGGTTTGTGGGAGGTAAATTCTCTCAGCTTTTGCTTATCTGGGAATTGTTTAATCCCTCCTTCAAATTTAAATGATAATCTTATTGGATAAAGTATTCTTGGTTCAAGGCCCTTCTGCTTCATTGCATTAAACACATCATGCCACTCCCTTCTGGCGTGTAAGGTGTCTGTTGAGAAGTCTGATGATAGCCTGAAGGGTTTTCCTTTGTATGTGATCTTACTTCTCTCTCTGTCTGCTTTTAATAGTCTGTCCTTATCCTTGATCTTTGCCATTTTAATTACTGTATGTCTTGGTGTTGTTTTCCTTGGGTCCCTTGTGTTGGGAGATCTGTGCACCTCCGTGGCCTGAGAGACTATCTCCTTCCCCAGATTGGGGAAGTTTCAGCAATTACCTCCTCAAAGACCCTTTCTACCCCTTTCTCTCTCTCTCCTTCTTCTGGTACCCCTATAATGCGAATATTGTTCCATTTGGGTTGGTCACACAGTTCTCTCAATATTCTTTCATTCTCAGAGATCCTTTTTTCTCTCTGTGCCTCAGCTTCTTTGTATTACTCTTCTCTAGTTTCCATTTCATTTATCATCTCCTCCACCGTATCCAGTTTGCTTTTAATACCCTGCATTGTGCTCTTCAACGATTGGATCTCCAACTGGAATTCGTTCCTGAGTTCTTTAATATCTTTCCATACCTCCATGAGCATGTTAATGATTTATATTTTGAACTTCCTTTCAGGGAGAGTCATGAGGTCGATGTCATTTAAATCTTTCTCAGGAGTTGTATTTATAATTTTACTCTGAACCAAGTTCCTTTGGTGTTTCATATTTGCATATGGCGCCCTCTAATGCCAAGAAGCTCTAGTCTCTGGAGCTGCTCAGCCCCTGAAGTAATGTTGGGGGTTGCAGGGGAGTGGTATTGGTGCCTGGGGGGATTAAAGAGCTGTTTCCTGCTTCCCGGCTGCTATGCCTGTCTCCACTGCCTGAACCAGTGGGCCGAGCACACACATATAAGCCTCTATGCTTTGCGTTTGTAGTTGCTGGAGACAGATCTTCCCTCTGATTGGGCTAACGCCAGGGTAGGGTTTACCGGTTTGTGAGCCAGGTGGGGCTGGCCGGGAGAAAGGCACAGTAGGTTGCATATCACGGAGGGGTCCTTGGAGCTGTGTAGACAGCCGGGGAGCTGGAGCACATGAAGATCGTCTAAGGAGGAAGATTTCTTTTTCCTCCTTAAATATGAGAGTTTATGTGGCAAAGCTCCCAACCTGCTGGGCAGAGCACACCCGGACAATTTTGTCTACCTGTCCTCTCTCCTGAGCAGTAAGCTCTGTGCAATCCTTGCCCCTGTAGCAGCCCTCTTGCTAAGGGCTCCCTTGTTAGGAAGTCTCTCAGACTTCTTTTGTCCCAGAGCAGCCTGATATGGATCCCTGCTTTCCACAAGTGGCTGGAATCTCCGTCTGTCCAGGAATTCTGCCTGTCTTAGCTTTCCAACCCCCTAATTACGAGAGTATCATGCAAGCACCATGAAATGTAGGTTTGTGCTCCCAGGGCAGATCTCCGGAGTTAGGTATTGAGCAGTCTCAGGTCTCCACTCCCCTGCTCCGTTTCTCTTTCTCCTGTCAGTGAGCTGGGGTGGGTGAAGGGCTTGAGTCGCGCCAGCCATAGCTTTAGTATGTTACCCTGTTCTTTGAGGTGGTTGGCTCTTGTCTCCAGGTGTATGCCATTTGGCACAGTCCTCTTTCCTGTTGCTCTTTCAGGAGTACTTGTATCAGTTATATTTTCGTATTATATGCGGTTTTAGGAGGAAGCCTGTGTCTCACCTCTAACGTCGCCATCATTAATCTCGAGGGTGGTGTTCTTTACGCCGAGGACAGGCTTTTCTATGGCCGTTTTTGCCCTGTGGGTTTCTCCAGAACCCAGTCTGAGGCATTTGATGCAAAAATAACCCCAGAGAGCAAACACATTGCCAATTTCTTAGTTCTGAAGCCTTTAGCCATTCCCCTCTCGTGCTCAGTTGAGGTGGTCTTCCGTGTGGTGTATGTGTACTGTCCAGGGCTTTAGCTGCACTTTGCTGGAGGAATAGGAATGTGTTTCCTCCACCTTGGTGGGACCAGAAGTCTGTTCTCCTCTTTACTGTTTTATCTGTTGGCTCCTGTTGGCGAGTAAAAGCCTAGTAGCTGAGTGGGTGTACAGTGCTGTAGGTTCTGGGGCGAGAGGCCCAGGCAGGTTCACTGGAGGGTGTGGCCAGAGGGAGAGGAAGGGGGCTGGGGGAAGAGGCTGCATGCTCTCCCAGAGCAGGGTGTAGGGCTGGGCTTTCTTCACACCCAATTTTCCATGCCCCACTCCAGCTAGGGGTGGTCCAGGCTTGACTGTGGTGGTAGAGCTTTTAGGGGCTTTCATTTTGGGTAGAGTTGCCTCCTCCTCCCTCCTCTGTGTCTGTTATATGAATCTATTAGCACTACTAGTTGGTCATTCACACTGGGAATCCAGTGCAGGCAGCTGGCTTTCCTCGGGGGTTGAGGCTCCCTGCTTTGCTGCAGCAAGGGGCTGGGGGCCTTGGCTGTGGGCTCTGCCCGCTTGTCCTGGAGTTAGAGGATTCCCGGCCTGCCCCTGCAGGCCCTCACAGGGGAGGAAGCCCTGTGTAGAGCACTTCTTGGCCAATCAGATCCCAGCCACTGCCCGACCCTTAGAATTCCCAAGGTCTGGTCTGGACTGCGACTGCTCATGGCTTCTCCCCACCCTGCTTTTAGCACTGCAGTGGAGTTCTCTCTTACTGTTTAAAGCCCTTTCTGGAATTTCAGTGGAACCTTGGGAGGTGATGAGTATTTGAAGTTTACCGTCTGGACACATTCTCCAAGTTCCAGTTTTGTAACTAGTTGAGTTTTAAAGTTAATGCAGTGTACTGGTCGCCTTTCTGGGTCTGAAAGTCAGCATGCAACTCTGCTGGCCCTAGCAGGTGTCTCGCACCTGCCCAGACCTCCTGTGGTGGCTGCAGCTGTTCTTTGCAGCCATGCCTCACTGGCTACAGGGGTGACCGGTGTGCTGAGCCTGTGCAGGGCAAGCTCGGGTCCTGCGTCGCGGGCACTGCTGGGACCTGTGTGCCTGTGTGTCTTTCCCCTGCCCCCCCCCCACCTTAGTAGCTGATCTTCGCATCTCTGTTTACCTGTGTCACCACTGTCATGCCATTTTCTGGAGCCCGGCTTACCTCTTTTGTAAAATAAGGCAGGCATGATGTCTGGTGCGGCCAGGGCACTTCTGACTGTGACGGTCACCTCCGTGGCAGGAAGACTGACCGGCACTTTGGGTGTCAGCTGTGTCGCCTCCATGTCAGGGCTCTGCACCTCCCTGACCCCCAAAACTGCTTAAATACGGCTGGTGTTCCTTTTGTGTATAGGTGGTCCCTGTCCTCATGTTTTGGGTGTTAATACAGAGGAACCCACAAAATTGAATGATATAATTCTCAGTTTAAACTGAAGGTGTTTGGGGACACGGTGGGAGAAAGTGCCGTGTGTTGGTAGAATCGTCATCAGACTTTAATTTTGTCTCTGGTGGAGGAGTTGGTGGAGTTAAGTACAAGATGTGCAGAAGCCACGCAAGCGAAACTTCTTGCTGGATCTGTTTTCTCAACAGTATGGACCATTCGCATGGAATTTAAATAGCACAAGTTATTAAAGATTCATTTTTACTCATCTCGTTCTAAAATCACAACTTCCATTTGACAGTGTGATAGGGCTGTTATATTCTTAAGCTTTGCAAAACCACACTCCAGAACTGTGCCCAAAGTAACAGCTTGCGTCAGAAATGCTTCCTCAGACCCAGCGGGATTCTGCCTGGATGGCGACCTTTGGAATCTCTGGCTGCACAGATTGGGAAGGTGTCCGTCAGGCCTCAGGTGCAGGCGTCTCTCCATGGGTGCTGAGGCGGCGGAGAGAGAGTCCCTCCGCGTTCCCTGATGTCTGCTGTCCGGATGTGCCCAGGCGTGTCGGCCAGTGGCATCGCTTGCGGCTGGGGTGCCTGGGTTTCTGATCCGGCTGGTTGCTGTGGTCGTGTCGGAGTCCGGGAGCAGGTGCGAAAGCGGTTATGAGACATGGAGGCCGTCTGGCCTGGCCCTGCGGGGATCCCGTTGTTGTGCGTCCGCGCGGTCCCTGAGCCGCCCCGTGCGTCTCACTTCCGCGCCGGGCCCCTCCCGCGGGCGCAGGTTTGCAGGAGGCGTGCACACGGCTCTCCTTGCTTCCCCGCTGTCCGGGCCGCTGTGGTGACTGCCAGGGCCAGCCAGGGCCGCCGAGGTGGTGGGTGGTTGGCGGGCCGTGGGCGGTCGCGGGGCTTCCCGAGGAGCGGGCAGCGCACACGGGGAGGCGGAGCAAGGCCACCTTAAGCTTCCGGTGTCTGTGCTGGGCTCTGGGCTTCTGGCCAGTTGGTTACTTGAGCCTATGCTTTCTTTTTTAAGCCAGGTCGAGTTGGGTTTCACTTACCTGCAGTTGAAAGATTCCTGACTAAAAAGATCTTTGTTAAATGGTGTTTGACAATCTACTTTGTATTGCAAAGCTTGCTTTTTTGTTTTATTGGGTGGAAGATACTCCTGGTTTCTAACACCATCTGTGAATTTGGGGGCCAAGATAAGGCACACTCACTAATGTTGGGTTGGGGGGTTTTGGGGTCTCAGGAAGAGTTGGGCACCTGCACCCTGCTTCAGGGATCCGGTCTCACCTGCCGGTTGTGGTGCCAGCGCTCTGCAGAGTGGCCGAGTTGCAGACATACCCAGTTAGAAGGGGTGGACTCTGGATTGGGAGAGGAAAGGTGGCACACAGCGGGAGGATTCCAGCTGTTGGTTTGCAAGCACTGTCCTCAGCTTTAGGATATTCCTCCCTCCCAAGGAGGGCCGTGGCCCCTTCCTTCCCCTGAGTGGGCTGCATGGGCGACCCCCTCACAAACAGTGAGGCGTGCAGCTCCTGTGGTTCCCAAGGTCACAGGCCCCTTAGCTGTCATCCTACTCTTGGATCCCTCCCTCTGGGCCGCCCTCCTTGTGATGAGGACACGGGGTACAGGCCTCCTGCCCTATGCATGCGGGCACGCTGTCCATGACAGACGCTCTGCCCAGGGAAAGCCTTCAGGCGGGCAGCTGACACCTGGCCTCCCCTGAGAGACTGCTGTCATGTCCCCCCAGCCACGGTGCTCTGAACGAACACCCAGAGCCTGTGAAGCAGTAACTCCTGGAGAGGTGAGTGGTTTGTTCTGTGAATGTGGGTGAGTGGTCCAGGCACCTCACAGTTAAAGGGACGACGCCCTCTGGTTGCTCTGTCTCCTGCCCCCACCCTCTCCACACCAACTTGGCACCTGGCACAGGGTCGTTGATCAGCAGGGAAGGTGGAGGAAGTCTTCTGAGGAAGAACGTGCCCTTCCAGGGCTGGCATGTAGACAGTTGTGTGCCGTGTTGGGGAGATTTCTGCAAGGCAGCAGCCTTCAGTGGTTCCGCGGTGGCTGGAATTGGGGGGAGGGAAACGTGATTGCTGTGGAGCAGCCTTTCCTCCTTGGAGTAGCAGAGTTCTGTCTCTCTCAGCCACCTGAGTGGCTTTAACCTCTACCATTTGGTGTTAAAATGGTCAGGCTCTAAGTGACCTGTTTCACTTAATACCCTTTTTTTCTGGTTGTCTTCTCAGATGTAGTGTCCCTGCTTCAGGAATCAGTTCCGTCAGAGAACATGTGGAGCATGGACATGTTGCCAGCTCCTGCTGGAAGCTGTGTCAGTCAGCAGCCCCCATGTCCCGGAGGCTTACGAGGCCAAAGGTTCACCGGGCTGGCTCCGTGTCAGCTGCAGACCGGGTGTGCTTTGTTCAGTGTCACCTTTGTCCCAGGCTGATGGACCATTTTATGCTTTGCCCATCTCATTAAACACCCGAAGGCTCCTGACGCTTCTGCTTTGGGGCTGGTGTGCACGGTCCTGTTCAGCTGTGCAGGTCACATGTGCCTGCATCCTGGTGGCTGGGGCCCATGGGAAGGCATGGCAGTGGGTGGGATGCACACCCCGTTTCCAGGGAAGGGAGTGAATGGAAGAGAGCAGTGACACAGTGCAGTGACCTTGAGTTAGATGAAGGAAGTTGGAAAATCATGTGACAAATGTGCGAATTCTAGAGTTGGGTCAGCATCAACTCTTACAACTTGTGGCTTTGAAACCTTTTTATTCTACAGTGACACTCTCTTGGTTAAGGCTTTCCTGAAAGCTGCGCAGGGGCTTTCTGCTAAAACAGCTGTCATCTATCTGGCTAGGGGTTTATGCGTCTGGGAGGGCTTCCACGTGCACACCAAAGAGTCACCCTCGTGATGTTGCCCTGCCACGTGGGCGCTGGTGGCAGTGGGTTGGTGTGTGACACAGCCACATTGTCCTTGTGTGCAGGTGAGCCCTCCTCACCTTGGGTGTCAGTGCAGGAACTGGAGCTGGTATCTAGGATGTCCATACAAGTGAGGAATGTGTCAAAACAGTATTTTTAGAGGACTGGCAGAAGTTAAGGCTGGGGTCTGGGCCAGGTTGTCAAGTGTGTTGGTTTGGGCCCTGTCAGTGAGCTGTCCCTGACAGTGCCTCCTGGGGTTAAGGGCGCAGTGGTGGGTGCTCTGAGGAGCCGGTTACTTGGGGCCTATCTGGATAGCTCTGGGAGGGACGGTGTGGAACCTCTCAGGCCACATGGTGTCCTTCTGATGCAGACGGACACCTTCTGCCTGCCTTTTGTCTGCACTTGATGCTTGCATGTTCCCTGACACCACACGCAGTTGTCACCTTCTGTGGGAAGCCCTTTCTGAACTCCTGTGGCAGGGCCAGGGACCCGGGCCTTTCCGCAGCCCCAGCCTGTCCTGAGGGCAGGCTGCAGCTTGCACACCGCTCTTGCTCTCTAGGTGGGCAGGGGTCCTGCCAGGCCTTGAGAAGCTTCACCCTGGGAGGTGCTGACTGACATGAGCCTGGTGGCTTCCCTGTCCCACCAGGCCCTGCAGTGGTGTCTTTGTCCCTCTGCCAGTTGTCCACAGCCTGGTGCATCCTGTCTCAGAACCTGGTTGTGGGGATGCAGCTCCAGTACAGAGGATGCCTTGTTCACCCTTTGTGGAGTGGTGACTCATTTTTCCCATATTTTTCTCCTTCAGCTTTTATGGAAGCATGTCAAGAGGCCAGCTTCTGAACCTTCCACCCCTCTACTTGCTCCCACATGCTTTCGCTTCTGCCAACACTCCTTCCCCACCCTTGCGCCTCCCCCCCCCCCCCGTCCTCTGCCCTCCTCTTCGGGTTGGGCGCTCATAGGCTCAGGGTGCCATGTGGCCGGTTTGTCCGGGCGGCGGTGGTTTGTGTTGGCTGTCCGGGCCTAATGCTCTCCCAGAGTGACCTGTGCGCCCTGCAGCCATTGCCACGCCCAGGCACCGACCCCCTACACAGTCGAAAAACCCACATACCATTTTTGACTCCCTAAAACTTTAATTACTAATAGCCTTACCAATAACGGAAACAGTCAATTAACACATATTTTTGTTACATATATTATATACTGTTTTCTTACAATAATGAAAGCTAGAGAAAAGCATTTTCAAATTGTTGCAAATCCCTAAAAAATTTTCCAAGATGAAAAAAATCTTCGTGTAAGTGGATCTGTGCATTTCAAGCCTGTGTTCAAGGGTCAGTTGTATTTTAGGAAATGGGTTTTCCTTGGTAGGATGTAGTTATTGATAGGTCAGTTTTTACAGGAGACCTTGAGTGAAGCTTGGTGTGTAAGATTTGGTATTTTTTAATCTTGGTCCTTTTTGAACACGAGAGGCACTTGTAAGTTGTGGCTTCCTGTCCATTGTCAGTATCTGGTGGTTAGGAAACTGGTGTCAATCCCCGGCGCTCCGAGGGGTTCTGTAAGTTGTGCGGCTGTGACAGGCAGAGGCCGTCTTGGGACTGGGGAGGGTTATCTGCTTCCCTCCTACCACACACCTGCCATCTCCGCCTGGCCTCACCTCCCTTCCCCTTAGAGACGGTGGGCACTTGGGGGAAAGCGTTTTTCTGTCCCACGTTGACAGCTCTGCTCTTGTCTGTCCTGCTGCCGTTTTGGCTTGCCTTTGCTGTGTTTCATCACTTAGGACTGTTTCTACTGGAAGTAAAATATTGGAAATAAACCGATACATTTAATGTTAGGGTTTCTTTGGAAAATGGTAGGATAATTATATTTTCAGAATGTTGATTATACTGCACACTCAATTCAGTAAAATGTGGAAGTGAGGGAGAGTTTTTGGCAATCCACTTCAACTGGATAGAGTCTAAGCTCTGGGGTACCAGGTGTTCCCTCCTCACTGTGCTTCTAAGGGACGGTTACAGGTGTGAGGAGGTGAGGATTCAGGATACTTTCCTTATCTCTTGGGGGGTGGGGGGCTTCTCACCCTTGGCTTCTTGGGTTCACCTGGAGAGTGAACATTCTGATTCTGGACGCATCCTTTAGAGATCGCGGCCGGTCTGGGACTCAGCGGAGTGTCTTGGTTTCCTCAGTTTCCAGGGAATCATAGCTTGCAGCTCCTCCTGAGAACCGCTGTTCCCTGTGCCGGCCGACACAAAGTGCCCAGGGCTGGCAGCTTTCTCTCCAGCATGCTCCTTACTGCAGCCAGGCTGGGGCCTGCTGCTGTGGGAGCGGGTGGCTAGATGGCCTGGTCGTGAGGTGGGCAGCCCCGAGAGGGCTTTTATCTCGGAGCACTGAGTGCCCCAGGGAACAGCTTAGTGTGCTGCTAGGACCTGCTGCTGTCCTGCCTGCGCTGACTTACTCTGCAGAGAGAATTCTGTAAAAGTGCCAGGGCGCATTCTCCTCTTTGCCATGGTACAAATGTTCTCTGGCCCTTAGGGTTTTTGGTTTGGCTTTTTGTTGAATAGATTCCTGTTTCAGGAAATAGTCTCTCACCTTTTTCTGGAGAAGTGCTTTAGAGCATTTTAGTAGCTCAGAATATGCATTTTTTTCTGTCAGTGGCAAGTGTTTGTCTCATCTCACCGTGCAGTTTCCTGTTCAGAAATGTGTATATGTGAATTCACTTAAGTTCTGATGTCACATTGAAGCCTATTGGAGGCAGTTCAGCCAACCAGATGCTTCCTGGTATCCAAGTAAGAAAGATACATAGTTCTGGAATAACAGGAAACTTCAGCTTTCAACATCCTGTTTTTCTGGGTTTTGTGACTTGCTGCTTCACCACAATGAAGGTTAGTGGACATTTTTATGTATATGTCTTTTTTAGAATGACCCAATTTTAATTTTCTAAGTTCTAGAACTCAGGCTTTACAGCTGAAAGGCATGCAGATCACCTACCCCTGCATTTTCAAGTAAGGGGACTTTGCCTGCATGTCAGGAAGCTGAAGCCTCATAGTATTTCTAATTCCTTTTAAAAAATGCAGCTAATTATTAAGAAATATATATGGATATGTTAGCCTAGCTAATGCTGTCATTTGGTTAGGAATTTCTTAAATAGTAGATGTCAGAAGAAATGAATTAAATTCTGTATTGTAAGGTGATTCTGAAGACTAAGGGGTATTTCTTTTTCACAATAAGGATGTGATATCATGAAATCAGCTTTATTTTGTTCTTCAGCTGGATGAGAAATGACATTAGTAGCTGTAGAGCTCTTAGATGCTCCATTCCGATTGCCTTTCAGCTTTAGGAAAGCGGGCTGTTGTTACTCCTTTCTTGACTCAGTGATATCATGGCCTCCTTTCTTGAAGTTTTCCAACTTCTGGATTTTCTTTTTTTTCATACTTAAACATACCTCATGATGATTTTTACTCATTATTTCAGAAATTAAAGGCAGAAGACCATTAGCTGAAGTTGACTGCTGAGGAAGATGACAGGAATTACTCAGATTTGGAATGGCTCTTTTTAGCTGCTCTTTATGTGCCTGAAACTCACAATGACATTTAGAGCTACAGGGTAGAGGGTGGATGGGTTGGTGCATCGATCCATTCAGCAGACATTTCAGTGTTGACCGTGTGCTGGCCATTTTACTCAGTGCTGGCTGTTGTACAACCTGTGTTTGTAGAGTTGACTGTCCAGGGCGCATGCACACACAGAACAAAGAACTGTGTGAAAAGTGTGCTGGGGGAGCCCGCTGAGGGGACCTCATGGAAATCTGGTGGGGAAGTGAGGCTGGAGGTCCGATGAGTAAGAACTAGCCAGGAAAGGAGGGGTGCAGGCTGGAGGCGGGAAGAGGAGGGGGTCCTGGCAGGGTGAGATGGAGGAAGTGGCTAGATGAGGGGCAGGTGGCAGGAACTTGGAGAGGAAGTCAGGGCCTGCCTCTGCGGCTCATCATTCCTGGATGACTGGTCACATTTGTTCTTTTTGTTCCATTGAAAGAAACTTTTAAGTATGTTAACATGATTTACATTTGGGTATATAAATACATGCTTGTTATTTGCATCTCTGAGAAATATTTCCAGTACAGAATTGTGGATAATTTCAGTATTAAATTTTTTGTGAGGGTTATTTGGTGATAAAAGCTTATATATAATCTTTAGATGGTATTTGGGAGTGAAATCTGTGTGTTTTTGGCTTGTGTGCACCCCTGTCAAGGACTGATTAGCTAGCTGTGAGGTGTCCAGGCCAGCCCTGAGCTTTCTTTTCCAGCTCCTGCATGTGCCATGTGCGTGTGCTGGCACTGACTCCGTGGTGTCCTGGGTCTGGGCGGTCACAACTGGAGGAGATGCAGACTAGACAGGGATGGTCTGGCCCCAGTGCTCCGCTTTGAGAGGAGGTGTCCCTCTCCCAAGTACCTGTCTTCCCTGCCCCCCATCCATTCTGAGGTCTGCCTCTCCCTTCTGCTGCTACTTGGCGGTGACGGCTGGAGAGCAGCTCTGTAGTGTGCCTGCCCCTGGCCTCTGCCTCCACCTAAGGAGAAAAGGATAGCGTAGCCAGCCCCTCAGTCACTGAGTGCCAGTGGCCTGGACGCCCTTCACAAAGGAGGGTGGGGCACGGTGGGCACTTGGTGGTTAGGAAACTGGTGTCAGGCCCAGAGTTAAAGTGCACCCCAATAAGGGACTTGGGATTAGACCTCCCCCCAAGACCTGAAGCGGGCCTCACTGGTCTCCCCCGCTCAGGTTGTGCCAGAGCTCCAGGATTTTGTTTGTGGCCTGCATGTGGTCCTCTGCTTGCTGCAAGAAGTTCCCTCACCCCGCGCCCAGCACGAGACTAATAGTGCTTGTTTTTTCCTTTCAGACATTTGATGCACATGATTTGTATCAGGGGCAGAATTTTAACAAGGTCCTCAGTTCCTTAGTGACGCTAAATAAAGTAACAGCAGGTAAGACTTTTTCATTGAACTTGAGTGGGTGGGAAGACAAAAGTGCAAAAATCCTTTCTTTGTTTTTATGACAGCAAGGCAAATGTGCATTATTGAATCTAAAAAATACGCTTCTATTACATTAAAATTATGGTTGTCACTTTGCTGTGATCTTTTTTTTTCTCAATAGAACAGAATCTTCCTCTGTAGGTTCTCTGGTGGATATTGGGTGTTTTCCTTTCTGTGACTGAAAGATTTCCTCCTGAAAGTATAACAGAGTGGAAATGCCTTGTTCACAAGGGCAAACTCACAGGCTGTCTTGTCTTGGAGCTAAAAGCACCTTTGTCTGGAATTTGAGTTTATGCTGATTAAAGCTCGTATCTAGTGAACATCCCTAGTGACTCCTTGGAGGCATGCCTGTGATGAGGGAGAGGCCCGGGGCTCTGTCTCTAGATAAGCCCCCCCCCCGCGGTCCGGGTCTCCTGAGGGCCGAGCTGGCACTCAGGCTGTGCAGTGTGTAGTGTCCTGAGCCCCAGTCATGCCCAAGGACGGGAGTGACTGGGGGTGGAGGCACAGTGGCTCTTCCTGTGGCTCCCACACTGAAGTGAGCACAACCAGGCTCTGTGCACACTCCTTGGGAGGGGCCGCACCTGCCCCGGGAGCCCCAAGAAGCTTTGTCTTCAGAGAGCTATGGGGATCAATCAAAAAGAAGGTCTGAGTGGCTCTGTTGTTTTAAAGTCATTAGTTTTCTCTTTACCTTTACAGATTTTAGCTTCAGATTTATGGGGAAAGTGAGATGTTGATGTGTTTCTTGGTCAGAAACCTCTTGAGTTGGTTTTGTCAGGTCGTCTTCTCCTTTCCATGCTGGCCTTTCCAGTGGGGTGTCCTCCCTTCACTGTGGGGAGGAGTGGAGCCAGAGCACTCCTGGCTTACAGTCCTGTGTGCTCAGGGACTGTCCCTAACGCCCACTCATGACACACATGTGTTGGGCAGGCTGCCTGGGCTCTGCCCCACTGCCTGTGCATGTGGGGAGGGCCACCCAGAGCTTCCTGCTGGCCTGGGCAGGGTATCAGTGGAGCCACATTGTCACTCTGAGGCTTCCAGTTAAAAGTCCCCAAGGGCTGTTGAGATGGAAGCATGTGGGGTCTGTGCTAAGTTGGGACCTGTGTAAGCGAAGCCCCTGGGAAGCCTGGGGATCTACATGCAGGAGGAGGGAGAAGGGGCTGCAGAGGGAGGTGTCCAGTCACACCACCTGATGATGTGCAGACGAGCATGGCCTCCCACAAGGTCAGGAATGACATGATGAGGCCTCCTTCTCTATCATTGTAAAGAAGAGAGCTTTCGTGTGAATGAGCAAATAACATGGAAGAAGATGAATTACATAGTGCAGAGGTGATACAGCAGTGGAGATACTTAATAAACTGGACTTTAACACAAGAAATGCTAAGTGATAGCTGTGCCAGGGCCCCAGTCACGTTTCCTTGCCTGCGATCTTCATGGCATGCTGCTTCAGAAGCCACGAGGTGTCTTGTAACTGACGGGCTCGCTGGCAGACAGGGACGAGAGCTGGCAGGTAAACACAGTGCGTGTAATTCTCCATTTGCCCCCTCTGCTCCCGTGGAACCTGCTCTGGCAGCTGCTCATAGGAGAGAGGGGGCAGCTCCGACTTACCCCCGACAGTGAAGGCAGGGTCAGGGTGAGAGCAGGGAGGAGAGCAAGTGAGCCGCCTCAGGGGGAAGGAGCCTTTCATGCTCTTACTTGTTCACTACTTGCTCTTAAGTTTTGGATTTGAAGTCAGTGTGATGGAGGTGACTGCCTTTTCAGATTCCAGCTGTGAGCCACTGGCTCAGCAATAAGTCAGCTGGAGCCGTTACTCCGGGGTGGTTGCAGGCCGCCTGGCGAAGACCGTCATCTTCTGCCGCGTAAAGCCATTTGTGTTCTCCGGGTGTGAGGATGAGTACCTGCCTTTTAGTTGGACACAAGGAAGACTAATGATGGGGAGCTGGGGTGTCCTGGAGATCCCTTGCTGTTCTGCACATTCTCTGGAAAGCTAGAGTCTGGAGAGATCTCTGGCACATGGCATGTAGCCATGTGGGCAGAATCCTCACCAAATGCCCTCTAGGAGCTGGTTTTGTGCTTTGGAGTGCTGGGGCTTATGCCATGCTGTAGTACAAGGCACAGCCCTTAGCGGGACTTGAGAATTGGAGGGGCCGTTTAGAGGTGCTGTGGCAGGGATTCAAGACTAGGATATCAAGATGGAGGGTGGGGTTCCCAGACACTAGTGTCTGGGGTGCCAGGGTGGGCAGTAGGAGGGAGAGGTGGATGCAGAGGGAAGCATGCGTGTAGCCCTGCTCAGCTCGGGGCCGGCTTTCCTGTCAAGGAAGGTAGACCCAGTGGTACCACAGTGTACATGCTTCAAGAACAGCTGAAATCAGGTTTTCCTGTGAGATACCTTCAGATTTCCAGTTGTTCGTCTACTGAAGATTTTATAACTCTGTAAGCCAGTCCAGGTGCCAGGAACACAGGACCGGAGACCATTGGGTGAAGGATATTTTTTATAGACTGCTCCTCATGTAGCTTTAGGAAATTGCTATGCAAATTGGAATCGTGCTTTCCCTAGAAAACCTTTTCCTGGCTTCATTTTCCCCTTGAACTCTTCACTCCTGAGCAGTAGGCTGCCGGCATTTGCTTTTTGTTGGTCTGAGCAGCCTGTCCGGCCGTGGGGAGGCCCCAGAGAGGGCTCTGAGCCCTGTAACATGTGCCTTTTGGTCCGTTCGCAGCTTCGTGAGGTGAGTATGTTTTGGGCTGCCTTCATTTTGAGGACATGTCCTCAGAAGGGTTTCTCTGGTTGAGAAATACATGGGAATTTTCTGTTGCTTTTAAATGAGACTTTTCCGTTTGTTGCAAAATGACCTTGCTGGTACGGCATGATACGTAATCTCACCCAAGTGGGCATGTGGCGGCGTGCTGCTAGGAAGGAGTACTGGGTCATGCTCTGCTAAGGAATTGAACTGGAAAGACATATTTTTTCCAGGTGTAGGGGAAGTATTAACAGTTACAGAACATTTCGCAGACTTGAAAATTATGCTAGAGAAGACCCAGTAAGTTATTTCCAGTTAACTGCTGTCGGTGGGGGGTTGGGGAGTGAGCCCAAGCCATTTCTGTTGTAGACAGTCTGCCTGTGGTTCGCTGCACATGCGGCCCGTTGGGCCGCCTGCTTGGTGGCTGGTGTGTGGTGTGGGGCCATGGCGCCAGGTGTCTCAGCTTGCTCTTCTCTCTGCATGGCCTTTCAGACATTGGACTGGGAAGTGACTCTGTGTGCACCCGGCCATCATCTCATCGGATAAAATCTTTTGACTCCCTGGGATCCCAGCCTTCACACAGTCGGACTTCAAAATTGTTCCAGGGCCAATATCGGAGTTTGGTAAGTTTGCAGGAGCTGGTTATCGAAGGTGAAATACGTTGGGAAGTGCATGTCGGTGTATCTGGAAGGATGCGCAGCGAGAGGTGGCTTGGCTTGGCTTTGCTGCCGTTCATTTACTTGTGTTTGGCATTTGCCTGTCACCACATTATTAGATGTTAAGCTTAATGACAGCTTTTGAAAAGTGTTTCTATTTTGGGGGTTATGTTTAAAGATTCATAAATCTGCTTATCTTGAGAGATGTGTGCTTTAAACTACCTCCCTGGTCACTCGGATAGTATTTTCTAATCAGCTGGGCACAGATGTACACAAGTATGAAAATAGCAAATGTGTGTGTAACAGTACTTAGAGGTATGAAAAGAAATGGCTAAAAGCCGGAGAATCTAAAGGTGGGTTTTCTCTGGATCAAAGCATGTCTTGGAGGGTTACTGAGTCAGGCTGTAGTTCATGGAGGAGGGTGGGTGGGGTGGGCAGAGTGGAGGGGGAGGAAACCAGGCTAGGCCATCCTAGAACGGGAAGAAAAGGCCACTCACGAGCAGTCAGAACCCAGGCTGTGAGCAGAGAGCATGGGGTGCAAGAGTGAGACCGGGCAGGGGAGAGCAGTGCTGAGCGGAAGGAGTGTGGAGAGGCCATTGTGCCAGCCCACCAGGTGTGGCAGACCCGGTTGCCAGGTGAGAACTCCCCAAGTCCCCTCTGGGGCTAATGCAGGATGGCACTTAGTTTGAAGACTAAATGGTGTGACTCCCCTTTCTTGCAGTGTTTTAGGAAATTATTTTGTTAGAAACAAATGATCTTGTGAAGTGAGTCTGAAGAGAGCCTGATTCTTCTAGGGTTTTTAGGGGACCATGGCTGTCTGTCTGCTTTAACATAGGAAGGGATATTAAGTAAGCTAATGGGGATCATAAAGAGATGAGAATTAATTTGGTTAGAGTTGTACTTTGTATAGGGAAATAAATTTGAGTTTTGTTCATGAAGCAGTGTTAGAAACTTAAAGCTGCAGAGGGAATATTATTTTTACGTGTTCCAGAACTTGTTGAACTCAGGCTAACTCTCCTTGCTCTTTATCCCTGACCGTCTCCCCTTGGAGAAGTCCCCTTACCCCATTTCTGATGCTGTGTGCAGTCCAGCATGCATGGCGGTCTCTGTGCCTGGTGCTGTCAGGTGCCCCCTTGGACGCAGATAGCCGTCGTGTTCCTCCCGCAGTGGGGTGTAGAGTTAGCCCTAAGGGGATGGTGTAGAGCGCTGGTGGCAGTGTTACCATTCCAAATTAGGGACAAATGTACAAACCACTTGAAAAATGCTTTTAATTAGCTTTGTAGAATACATGAGGAAAATGTAAGAGCAGTCCACAGACTCTGAGTAAAGAAATATTTCTGTCTCACCCTTTCACCTGTGCTGACTTCCATCTGTTCCCTCCTTTGTTGAGTAGGTGAGGACTGAAATGCAGATGTATTATCTTAAGTAAAATAAAATTAAATGTAATGATGATGTTACTGAGATCACAAGAAGTATAGGATTAACTTGGCATTAGCCAGAGAAATGTTAAGTTGTGCCGGAAATAAAAAGACCTCAGCGTGTCTCCCGTTTGCTGTCTGTGCCTGGTGGCCAGGGCTGGCTGCTGCGGGTAATGGGAAGCCTGCCCTTACCCACGCTAGGTAAGAAAACTTTGCCCTTAGAGTTTTCTGTGTCTTTAATAGTACTTTGAGGTAATTTCTTGGATTAACAGTGATTTGTAATGAATTGAGTGGCAGAATATTTGTTTAAAGCTGGGTGATGGCCATACGGAGGCTCACCTATCCTTTACTTTTGTGTTTGGAATTTTCCATTAAAAAAAAATCAAGCTAATACAGCTTGTAGTCTCTTGAACATTAATCTTGTGGTCTCATTCAAATGAAGGTCAGCTTTGAGGCTGTGTAAGGCACCGCCATCCCCAGGGCAGGGACCAGCATTCTCGGGGCGCTACCATGAACTCTCTGCTGCGTGGCCTGGCTCAGCGTGTCTGTGTGAGAATGTTCCCCAGCCACTGCTCCAGAACCCTGCTGCTCCAGGGCAGGTGACCTGGCTTGTGATACGGCAGATTTGAATAGTTCTGGGGTTCGGTCTACACTGAAACTCAGGCTTTAACTTCTTTACTCAGTGCTTCTCGATTATCCCTTTCTTGGGGTGATCTCTTTGTACCCTCTTTCCCATGCTCTGCACTAAATTGAGCGGTTTATCTTCCCCTGGGCCCCATGCTGTGCCTCTCACCTCCAGAAAGAGCGATTCTGTAACTGAGTCAGAGGGTGTGAGACGCAGGCTGTGCGGTTTCCTCCTCCTCCTTTCTTCTTCATGAGTAACTTCCGTCGGCTTGTTTGGGGTTCCTTCCCTTCCACGCTCCAGCCTTCATCTGACTGATCAGTGCTTAGTTCAGCTGACTCCTGATGAGTACGCACTGGGCTTTTAAAGTTTTCCTCAGCGTTTGGGGAGATATCTGTGAGACTCCCATTCCCATAAGCCTTCATTTGTGGGAGATGTGACTGAAGCATTTCGTCCCCATGGTCCCCCACAGGCTCCTGGGACCATCCACAAAAACTCAGTGACCCAGTGCTGGCCACTGAATCCACAAACTCCTGTCGTCAAGGCAAACAAGGCAGTATATAAAAAATGTTTCAAACGTGTGACCATTAAATCTTTTCTATGCAATAAACATAGAAAATGAGTTTTGCTGCATTTCATCAATTCTAAGACTAGAAAAATTAGCACTCTGAAAGCATGAGTCTCAGAATTAATGTTATAATTGACAGTATTTGGGATATAAAATCATTGGCTTGTCTAATTTCTGGCATCTTTTATTTGATGAAATATGAACGAGGAAACAAGCTTTGAGTTCAGATACGCAGGATCACAAGACCGAGAATAGTAGCCATTAGAGCAGAAATTGGGTCTTTATCTCTTTGACAGGCTTTTCTTCTATAAGTGAGATTGTAGGGAATGGAGAGGGTGGGGTGTATATGAGGCCAGCATGCCAGGATACCCTGGTTTTGGGTTATTGGATAATTTCAGAACATTTGACAAGATGAGGCACTTGATTAACTTAAGACGTGTGGCATTGCCATGTGGTGCTTTGACTGGGAATCAGAAGCCCTGAAGAACATGTGTGGTGGTTAAGGGGTCCTGTACCCGTTCACTTTACCCCTCCCTAGAAAAGTACACATATGCTAAGTGAAGAGCTTGCTGCCTTTTTACAAGTCGAGCATTGCTGTGTAAGCAGCATGCAGATCAAGAGCTAGAACTTGACCAGCGTCACCTCTGCTGGGCACCTGCTGCCCTGGTTTCTGTGGGCAAGAAGAGCCTCGCCTGTCTTCTGTTTTGCACAGGTGGGTTCTGCAGCACATGCCCTTCTTATGACTGGCTTTTTGTGCTTAACCTTTTGTGTTTTAGATTGTTGTGGAGTGTCACATTGAGCCCAGATAGATGATAAGCTATAGTTGGAGGAGAGCTTTTAAAGAAAGGGAAGAAAAAAATCCATAGTGATAAGATAATGATTAAATACATCCTTTCCAGCTTCCTGTGCTGTTAGGCTGAGTGGTGGAGTCACTGGGCACAGTGCTTTGGGGTGTACTCTCCGTGTTACCCCCTTTGGCACCTTGCCCTCTACACAGCACTCCTTGGAGCAATACCCTAAAAACCTGTGTATCCTTGGTGGGGTGAGTGCTGAGCCAGTGGACGTCAGTGGAATCAAGTTAGGTGGGTCTAGACTGGCTGCCTATTCCCTGTACCTCTTCCCACCTTCCCTCTGACGTCTGCCTGTCCTGGGCATTATGGAGTGTCCATTTCTGGAGTAGAAGAGGTGTCAGTGGAGTTTGGCTGTGCCTTGAGTGTGGAGAACTTGGGATTGTAGGAAAGGGCCTGATGGGACACTGCCACGCTGCTGCTTGCACTGGGGCTGGCTCTGCCTGGAGAGGGCCTGGTGCTGGGTGCTGAGCCGCAGTGGACTGCTTGGCAGCAGGGTCCTCCGGGGGCAGTGTGACTTCCTGAGGGTCCTGCTCCCCATTTGCCTGTTCCGCGTTGTCTTCCATGGTTGGAATTTAGCACCAGGGTTGCCGTTTGCAGGCTCTACGCAAAGCTGCTGGCCGGGATAAGTCACAGAAAGGAGAGTGTAGTGAGGTCATAGTGGGCAGAGGATGGTTTGCAGAGCGTGAGTCCGGTGTTCCTGCCCACCCAGGTGCCACTTCTCCAGTGGTGAGCTTCAGTGGACGGGTGGGGTTTGGGGCCGTGTCCTACCCCTCGCCATTCTGGTGCCAGCCAGCATCATGTCCGAGGTGATGGTGGTCAGCCAAACTTCATTGCCGAATGTCGAAGAGCTGTTTCTTTACTGAGTATTCTAAAGAACTAAGTGCTAAATGTTTAACTGACATTTTATGTAGTTGAATTATTAAATATTTACAAACAGATAAGTAAGAATTAAATATTTGGGGGATTATATCAGCTCCTCATCTTGGAGATCTGCCTCATCTTGGTGTGTGCGCTTTACCCTTGTCATCTTTCTGTTTAGTGGTATGTGCACTTAGTTGAAAGAGTCTGGTAATTACTTCAATACCTGTTATTAGGGAAAAATCAGACAGCCACTTCCCATTTTCCCATTAGGTCCTTGCCTGTGTGTCTCTGACATGCTTAGATTAAGCTTGATTTTCGTTTTATTTTCTAACTTGAAGTGTCCTGGTGTAGGCTTCCCACGGTGGAAGAGGGGACTGGGCCGCTCCCTCTGCTGGCCTGGCTCCCTCCTGGGGTGGCGCCCCGGGGCTCCCCAGATGTAGAGGCTGAGGGGCGAGTGGGGGCTGTCCTCGTGCCTTTGTTCTCTGCATTGCTGGTGGTCCCCGAGTTTACTTCTCTGTGTACCTTTTGCAGGTCGCACTTCCAGTTTGTTGGTGCAGTTCTGAGAATCTCTTCTGAAATGTTCAGTGTGTTAAGAGAAGGAAAATGAAAAATCCTGGGCTCTCATCAGATTTTCTCTCTGAGGAAATTTTATGTTTTTTCCCCTCAGATTTCCTATTTCTATTTCAAGAGAATTTGTGCGTTGAACCTTGAAAATCGTAGGTTTAAACTTTGCAGCTCCACTTACAGGTGGGTTTTTTTTCCAATAAATATATTGGAACATTTTTTGAGATTGGCAACCATTTGAAAAAACATTTTTTCTCTATTCGTATCATGAGAATACAGTGTGTAATATACAAAATATGGGTTAATCAGCTGTTTGTTACTGGTGTTCTGGTCAACAGAGGTTAAGATTTGGGAGAATCAAGTTAATAAACAGATTTTTGGCCGCACAGGGCTCAGTGTCCCCAGCCCCCACGTTGCTCAAGGGTCAGCAGTAGTTGCTGCTTTTTGAGCCTCTTGATGATGAAAACCCTTTGTGATGACCCCAGCACCTGCTTTATCCCGGCGTCGGTACCAGGGTCTTTCCCCTTCAAGCCTTGATCGTCCTCGTTTTCAGGGTGAGTGTTTGTGGGTGTCCTGGGCGTGTAGGGAGAGCACTCAGGCCACGCAGGATCCTGCTGGAGCCGAGCCCCTCCTGGGTTTAGTGTGATGGCGCGGCTCGTGTTGGCAGGCTGTGGTTCCAGCGACAGTGTAGTTTCTGGGGTCCTTGCAGTGGTGTGTGGGTGGACTCCCCCACCTGTGCCACTGGGGTTCCTGCCGAATCCCTGCCCCTGCTGCTGGGTGGGGGTGGGGAGGATGGTGGAGGGTCAGGGACACCTGCCGAGTAGGTGGGGCTGCCTGCTGCCATCTGGTGGGGGTGGGTCCTTGATGATGTCCCTGGCACAGGTGGCGCCCTGGTGCTGGGTGGGGCACGGGATGTCCTGCCCAGTCCCTGTGGACACCCAGCTGTGGGCTGAGTGGGCTCACCTGCTGCCAGTGGGTGACTGGGCCTGCTGCCCGTTTCCAGCCCCTAGGCCAAGAGAGAGCAGCCTTTTCTTGGGGATTTTGTTTGTTGGCAGTCTGGGTTGCAAGCCTCTCCACCTGGTCTGGGATGGATGGAGATAAAAAGAAACCAGCCCGTCTGCCTTCCTCTTCCCACCTTCAGAGATCTGTAGATGTGCTTAATCTCTGAGAAAAACGAAGATTAAAACGAGGTACCATTCCTTCCCAACAGTATTTCCCCAAAATAAAGTGTTTGGCAATATCCAGTGTTGGTGAATGTTTGAAGAAAAAAGAATGCTTAGATACTGTTAGTGGGCATGTAACTTGGTGTAAGTTTGTAGAACCTTTCTGGAGGGCACTATTACAATTTTAAATGTCACACGTGTTCTCTGAGCTGAAGTTAATGTATTGGCTTGTTTATAGGTGTGTTCAAGATAGATGAGCAAATAGTTTTAATGTAGCCTATTTTTTGCAATAGAAAAATACTAGAAATAGCTTCAAATCCAGTGGAAGATTGTAATAAGCAGTTGATGGCCCAGCCACATGGCATGATGTCATGCCCTCAGTTAAGATTAAGGAAATGAGGTAGTGCTGAAGCGATGACCATCATATATTGACTTTTTGTGAACTGTAGTTATGTACTGTGTAATAACATACAAACGTGTGTGAAAATGTGTGTATGTAGGCTTACCCTCTTCAGGAAGGTCTTTCAAGCCGCTGGGACGGTCTCCCCTAGGGTGGAACGGGGTGGTGGTCAGTGCACTGGGGACTCAGGAGGCTTCCTGTCTCGCTGTGTTTGGCAGGGGCCCCCACGTGTGATACTACAGTCCTGCTTGTGGTGACGCACACTGTGCTTGACGGCATTTTCCTCCCCCTCCCCCTTTTCAGGACATGACCGACAATAGCAGCAATCAGCTGGTAGTAAGAGCAAAGTTTAACTTCCAGCAGACCAATGAAGACGAGCTTTCCTTCACGAAAGGAGACGTCATCCACGTCACTCGAGTGGAGGATGGGGGCTGGTGGGAAGGCATGCTCAGCGGCAGGACTGGCTGGTTCCCCAGCAACTACGTGCGTGAGATCAAGCCCAGTGGTAAGTGGGGTGGGCCCGAGCTCTTCCTCCAGAGAGGAGCGCTGGGGTGCCAGCCTCAGTGCTTCTCTCCAGCGGCCCTGGGCTGAGGATTCAGATGCTTCCCTCTTTGTCCGACTGAAGTGACTTTCTTTACCCCACATTGGGATAAAGGGTCTGGGATAAAGGGTCCACAGTTGGAGACTAGCGTTTCACTGGGTTGTGACTTTGGCAGAGAGACTTACTGTTATTTTCCATATGTAAGGAGAAATATCAAATCTGTTCTATTTTTGTGGATATACTTTATAGCAAAGTAAAATTCATTATCCTTTTGTTAGGGCCAGCATCAGGATTTGAAGTTTGTAATATTAGGCAGGATGTATTTAATTTTTATTGCCAGTGGGTTCTTTTGCCAGTCATGTAGAGTAATTTATGTCATTTTCTTTGTACTAACAGTATTTTAAAATACATCATCTTCCCAATGTTTTGTGAAATTGTTTAAGATTATTTTATTGACCTTTGAAAAAATTACTCAGAGGCTTATCTCAAAATGAGAGGCGATAGTGGTATTTGACATTTCTCATTTTCCGTTTAGGTGTGCTTCACGTTGTAGAATTGACAGTTCTGAGGCCGGGGTCTGTGATTTACGTCACGGGACTGTGGGGTGAAGTTCTGTAATGCTAGAGGTCTTGAGTGCCCAGGGCATGATGTGGAGGGACACAGGGTGCACGTGTGCTACCCTACTTCTCATGGCATGGGGACATTGGCAGTCTTCCACTCGTGCCTGAAGCAGCATTAATTCGTCAGCAGGATGCTGTGCCCTGTGTGTGTCACCGGGTGGGTCTGGCCTGCACAGATGCCTCCGGGTATAAAGCTTTGAATTTATGTGGAGCTTGGTTCTAGATACTCTGAGGTGATTTAAAAGTAGAATAAGATTTCAAAACCCGCCTCTTAAAGTGGAGGAGTGAATGGCTGTAGAGGGGTGGGTGAGATTTCCGAGGAATATCGTGTAGCTTGGTTTGTGCATCGTCCCCTTCCTGGAAAGGTACCTCCTGTGGCTTCTCTAGTTCTGTTTGGGGAGGAGCGGGTTGGTCATGATTAGCAGAAAGGGCATGCTGCCAGACCGCAGTTCTGCCAGGGTGTGGCCATGTGAGCACCCATGGATGCTCATGGCACTCAGGTGTGGAGTGAGGACAGGCCCTCTCGTAGAGGGTGCCCGTGGGTCAGCCTGCTGCAGTCTGTGCTACAGAGTCTGGCACAGCAGGAGCTCAGCAAATGACACTTGCTGCTGTTTTATATTTTAAGGTAGCAAGAAAAAAGATTCTTAAATGTGAATGTAACTCTTTTGATATAACAAGTGTTTTCTCAGTAGTGCCCTCAAATAGTAGGTATTTAAGAAAGAGCATTCCTGTTGTTTTTGTAATTGTGGTAAGAATCATGTAATGTAAAATTTACCATTTTAGCCATTTATTATTATTATTATTTTTATTTTGGTATCGTTAATGTACAATCACTTGAACAACATTATGGTTAGTTACTAGACCCCATATTATCAAGTGCCCACCACATACCCCATTACAGTCACCGTCCATCAGCATAGTGAGATGCTATAGAATCACTACCCCTGGCTACATTATGTGTGATAACCGTACTATCCCTTTTCCCCCCTTATCCCTCCCTCCCGCCCATCCTCCCCAGTCCCTTTCCCTTTGGTAACTGTTAGTCCATTCTTGGGTTCTGTGAGTCTGCTGCTGTTTTGTTCCTTCAGTTTTTGCTTTGTTCTTACTCCACAGATGAGTGAAATCATTTGATACTTGTCTTTCTCCGCCTGGCTTATTTCACTGAGCATAATACCCTCTAGCTCCATCCATGTTGTTGCAAATGGTAGGATTTGTTTTCTTCTTATGGCTGAATAATATTCCATTGTGTATATGTACCACATCTCTTTTATCCATTCATCTACTGATGGACACTTAGGTTGCTTCCATTTCTTGGCTATTGTAAATAGTGCTGCGATAAACATAGGGGTGCATCTGTCTTTTTCAAACAAGGCTGCTGCACTCTTAGGGTAAATTCCTAGGAGTGGAATTCCTGGGTCAACTGGTATTTCTGTTTTGAGTTTTTTGAGGAACCTCCATACTGCTTTCCACAATGGTTGAACTAATTTGCATTCCTACCAGCAGTGTAGGAGGATTCCCCTTTCTCCACATCCTCGCCAACATTTGTTGTTGTTTGTCTTTTGGATGTTGGCCATCCTCACTGGTGTGAGGTGATACCTCATTGTGGTTTTAATTTGCATTTCTCTGATGATTAGTGATGTGGGGCATCTTTTCATGTGCCTGTTGGCCTTCTGAATTTCTTCTTTGGAGAAGTGTCTGTTCAGCTCCTCTGCCCATTTTTTAATTGGCTTATTTGCATTTTGTTTGTTGAGGTGCATGAGCTCTTTATATATTTTGGATGTCAACCCCTTATCAGATATGTCATTTATGTATATATTCTCCCATACTGTAGGATGTCTTTTTGTTCTACTGATGGTGTCTTTTGCTGTACAGAAGCTTTATAGTTTGATATAGTCCCATTTGTTCATTTTTGCTTTTGTTTCCATTGCCTGGGGAGATATGTTCATGACGAAGTTGCTCATGTTTATGTCCAAGAGATTTTTGCCTATATTTTTTTCTAAGCGTTTTATGGTTTCATGACTTACATTCAGGTCTTTGATCCATTTTGAGTTTACTTTTGTGTGTGGGTTTAGACAGTAATGCAGTTTCATTCTCTTGCATGTAGCTGTCCAGTTTTGCCAACACCAGCTGTTGAAGAGGCTGTCATTTCCCCATAGTATATCCATGGCTCCTTTATTGTATATTAATGGACCATATATGCTTGGGTTTATATCTTGGCTCTCTATTCTGTTCCACTGGTCTATGGGTCTGTTCTTGTGCCAGTACCAAATTGTCTTGATTACTGTGGCTTTGTAGTAGAGCTTGAAGTCAGGGAGCGTAATTCTGCCTGTTTTATTCTTCCTTCTCAGGATAGCTTTGGTTATTTGGGGTCTTTTGTGGTTCCATATGAATTTTAGAACTATTTTCTCTAGTTCATTGAAGAATGCTATAGGTATTTTGATAGGGATTGCATTGAATCTGTAGATTGCTTTAGGCAGGATGGCCATTTTGACAATATTAATTCTTCCTAGCCAAGAGCATGGGATGAATATCCATTTATTAGCGTCCTCTTTAATTTCTCTTAGGAGTGTCTTGTAGTTTTCAGCGTATAGGTCTTTCACTTCCTTGGTTAGGTTTATTTCTAGGTATTTTATTCTTTTTGATGCAATTGTGAATGAAATTGTTTTCTTGATTTCTCTTTCTGTTAGCTCATCGTTAGTGTATAGGAAAGCAACATAGTTCTGTGTATTAATTTTGTATCCTGCAACTTTGCTGTATTCAAATATTCTAGTAGTTTTGGAGTGGAGTCTTTAGGGTTTTTTTTATGTATAGTATCATGTCATCTGCAAATAGTGACAGCTTGACTTCTTCTTTACCAATCTGGAATGCCTTGTATTTCTTTGTTTTTATCTGATTGCCGTGGCTAGGACCTCCAGTACTATGTTGAATAACAGAGGGGAGAGTGGGCATCCCTGTCTTGTTCCCGATCTTAGGGAAAAGCTTTCAGCTTTTCGCTGTTAAGTGTGATGTTGGCTGTGGGTTTGTCATGTATGGGCTTTATTATGTTGAGGTACGTGCCCTCTATACCCATTTTGTTGAGAGTTTTTATCATGAATGGATGTTGAATTTTGTCAAATGCTTTTTCAGCATCTATGGAGATGATCATGTGGTTTTTGTTCTTTTTGTTGATGTGGTGGATGATGGTGGATTTTCGAATGTTGTACCATCCTTGCATCCCTGAGATGAATCGCACTTGATCATGGTGTATGATCCTCTTGAAGTATTTTTGAATTTGGTTTGCTAATATTTTGTTGAGCATTTTTGTATCTTTGTTCATCAGGGATATTGGTCTGTAATTTTCTTTTTTGGTCGGTCTTTGCCTGGTTTTGGTATTAGAGTGATGCTGGCTTCATAGAATGAGTTTGGAAGTATTCCCTCCTGTCTAATTTTGGAAAACTTTAATGAAAATGGGTATTATTTCTTCTCTGTATTTCTGATAAAATTCAGCGGTGATGCCTTCTGGTCCAGGCATTTTGTTCTTAGGTAGATTTTTGATTACCAGTTCAATTTCTTTGCTGGTAATTGGTCTGTTCAGATTTTCTGTTCCTTTCTGGGTCAGCCTTGGAAGGTTATATTTTCCTAGAACGTTGTCCATTTCTTCTAGGTTATCCAGTTTGTTAGCATATAATTTTTCATAGTATTCTCTCATAATTCTGTGTATTTCTGTGGTGTCTGTAGTGGTTTTTCCTTTCTCAGTTTTGATTCTGTTTATGTGAGTAGACTCTCTTTTTTTCTTGGTAAGTCTGGCTAGGGGTTTATCTATCTTGTTTATTTTCTCTAAGAACCAGCTCTTGCTTTTGTTGATCATTTCTATTGTTTTATTCTTCTCAATTTTATTTATTTCTGCTCTAATCTTTATTATGTCCCTCCTCCTACTGACTTTGGGTCTCATTTGTTCTTCCTTTTCTAGTTTCATTAATTGTGAGTTTAGACTGTTCATCTGGAGTTGTTCTTCTTTCCTGAAGTAGGCCTGTATTGCAATATATTTCCCTCTTAGCACGGCTTTCGCTGCATCCCACAGATTTTGTGGTGTCGAATTATTGTTGTCATTTATCTCCATGTATTGCTTGATCTCTGTTTTATTTGGTCATTGATCCATTGATTATTTAGGAGCATGTTATTAAGCCTCCATGTGTTTGTGGGCTTTTTCGTTTTCTTTGTGTAATTTCTTCCTAGTTTCATACCTTTGTCATCTGAGAAGCTGGTTGGTACAATTTCAATCTTCTTGAATTTATTGAGATTCTTTTTGTGGCCTAGTATATGATCTATTCTTGAAAATGTTCCATGTGCACTTGAGAAGAATGTGTATCCTGTTGCTTTTGATGGAGTTTTCTGTAGAGTTCCATTAGGTCCATCTGTTCTAATAAGTTGTTCATTGTCTCTGTCTCCTTATTTATTTTCTGTCTGGTTGATCTGTCCTTTGGAGTGAGTGGTGTGTTGAAGTCTCCTAAAATGAATGCATTGCATTCTGTTTCCCCCTTTAATTGTGTTAGTATTTTTTTCACATATGTAGGTGATCCTGTGTTGGGTTCATAGATATTTATAATAGTTATATCCTCTTGTTGGACTGACCCTTTTATGATTATGTAATGTCCTTCTTTGTCTCTTGTGACTTTCTTTGTTTTGAAGTCTATTTTGTCTGATACAAGTACTGCAACTCCTGCTTTTTTCTCACTATTAGTTGCATGAAATATCTTTTTCCATCCCTTTACTTTCAGTTTGTGTATGTCTTTGGGTTTGAAGTGAGTCTCTTGTATTTTAACCATTTTTTAAAGTAATTTTTATGTGTGCAGTTCAGTGGCATTGCACATTATTGTGAAGCCCTCACCACCACCATCTCTGGAACCTTTTAATCTTCGCAGATTGGAACTCTACCCAGTATATAGTGCTCCATTCCTATCTCCCTTGAGCCCCTGGCAGCCCCCACTTAATTTGGTGGCTCTGGGAACCACACGTGAGTGGACTTGTGCAGTATTTGCACTTTTGGGCCCAGCTTATTTCATATCGCAGGATGTGTACAGGGTCCATCCACGTTGTGGCCCATCAGAATCAACTTCCTCTTCGAGTCTGAGTAATATCCCATTGTATGGATGGAGTGCTGGTGAGAAAAAATAGCCTCACCTCTGGGTTTCTCCTCTACTGTCAACACTGATTCCATCCCGCAGCATGACTGACAGCAGCTGTGTGGGTTTTCCATACAGCAAGCAGTTTGGTGACACTGCAGTTCAATTTTGGTGCCATGTGCCTGGAGTGAGTGCCAGGTCTGCAGATGGGGAGGGCACAGCCCCACAAATTCCAGGTAGTCAGCTGTGCTTTTGACCAGGTTCCCATTCCCACCTCCTTGGGCTTGATAACTGGTTAGAACTGCTCAGATGTGGGGAAGTACTACTTAATGCTTCCTGGTTCATTATATAATGAAGGAAATGATAAAGGACACAGATGGAGAGCTCCCTGGGGTGGGTCTGGAAGGGCACAGCGGCCTCTGTCCCCATGGTATTGGGCTGTGTCACCCTCCTGGAATCTCTCCTAACCCAGTGCTACTGGGACTTCTATGGGCTTTCTCATGCAGGCATGGTCAATGGTGAGCTCAGTCTTGGGCCTCTCGCCCCTCTCTGGAGGATGGGGGGTGAGGTGGGATGAAATGTCCCAGCGCCTAGTCGTGGCCAGTCTTTGGTGAGGAGTCCCCCTCCAGGAGCCCAGCCGTGTCACCTCATCACAGCAGGAGACGCTCCCGTCACCCAGGACCCTCCCAGTGATTTGGCCAGAGGCCGAATAGTAAAGCAGAAGGTGCCTCTGGTGCTAGTGTGCGTAGGACATGACCAGCTTTGGGAGCTCTGTGCCAGGAACCGGGGCAGGGACCAGTATATACATAAGTCTATTTCCCAGCCACGTTTTGTTTGTCCCCTTATCTGTGGCTGTGTACGTAGCTGAGGCTGTTGGCCCTCTTTGGCTAGAGACGGCAGGATTTTTGTCCAGCTTCCCCCTCTGTGTTCATGCCTTTGACCTGTGTGGTTTCTTGTTTGAAGTAGTGCCTCATTGAAGACAGAGATCTTCCAAGAGTCTGCTCTCTAATTTCAAATTTCTTTCAAATTTCTGATTTCTAACGCTTGCGACAAATGCATGATGCAGTCTCCTGAATGCGTACTGTTTTATGGGGGACACACCATTGATCCTCCGCATGTAGTTTCTGTGCACAGTTTTGGTATGTTAAATCCATGCATTTCTACTGTATTTTACACATGCTTGTGTTTTACACACATACACCCACCCACGAGAATTTCTTAATTCAGAGAAGATGGAAAGCGAAACCACAGGCTGGCTCTGGGAGTGAGGATGGCTGGCCGCCGCCGTCGTGAGGTTGGTGTGGAGGTGCATGATCAGCAGTGGGCCGTGTGTGGAGGGCGTGCGCTGTGGAATGAACACCACTAGGCCAAGCCAACTGGGGGCAGGTCGTGTTCCACATCCTTAGGATGCAGACACACACGCCAGGATTCTTTCAGATGGTTATTCTGAGTTTAATTTCTCCCGTTTCTAGGCAGCTCACCCGATATGTATGGTATGGGCATTTCTTCAGCACCTTCTCTAGAAGCTGGTCCTCCGGAGAGGAGCAACAGCCTGTGCTTGGTGGAGATGTGGGAACTCACGTGGGATTGTGATCTGCTGAGTCTGTTTGTCAGCGGGCATTCACACGGCCACGTGCTAAGTTGGTTGCTTTTTAGTATTTTCTGCTCACATCAAAAAGTGACACAAAATGCAAGCTGATTTTTGGATGCAGTTATTACTGTGAGAGGACAGTGGTTAAAAAGCTATAGTCTGTGTAGGGACAGGCACAGGTGACACAGCCTTTTCCCTTGGTGTTGCTGGATGTGGCCTGTGCTGTGGGGCCACTGTCTGGTGTGGAGTGGCTTTGGGAGTGCCCGTGTGCATATGGTGGAGGATTTTGGAAGCTCCCAGGGTACAGCTGCATTAGAGGATGGGCCTCTGCATGCTCTCTTCCAGCTGCAGAGTTCTTAACAGGGGGGGGAGACTTGCAGCTGTGAGACATGTGGGGACTAGCACAGCATACAGAGGGGCCGGGATTATGTGGTTTGGGATTTTGTCTGCAATGTGGAGTGCATGGTCCTGTAGAGGAAGGTCATGAATGTGCACTCACCCACACTCCCGGGTCACCAGGTGCTGGCGGATATTCTGGGAGCATTGCTGCCTCCTAGTGATGGTGACTAAGCACACTCGGTGTCAGGGACACATCCTATAGGTCCACTGACATGTAGCAGTTTATGGTCATTGTTGAAGGTCTTCCAGCATTAGAGATGTTCTTGTAAAAGTTCTTTCATAAAATATGTAAAGTCTTACAAGTAGGTGACAACACAGCCCGCAGGGCAGAGGAGCATATGTGATGAAAAACAGAGGCCTCTCGCCCTCCTTCCCTTCTGCCAGAGCCTAGCTCCTGCCTCCTTCCCAGCAGCTATCTCTGCTCTTGGCTTGTCCTTTAAATGTTGGTAGCCTGAAACTTTTTTCCCTGAAAAATGTTTTTCTTATAATTCTCATAGGAATTAACTGTATTCTGTTAACCTTGGTGTTATGAGGTGTGTTGTAGGTTGAAGTAAAATGTGGCAGTTGGCAAGTTATTTGCTTTCAAAATAATGATGTAAAGTGATTTGTAGATCAGTCTCACTCGCATGCACGTTGGTACGTGAGCCCCATCACCTGCTGTTTGTGACCTTGATGGCCCTATGCTAGGCTTCAGTGACCTTCCGTTAGCTGTGATTGTGTGTTCTTCCTCAAACTGTAGATTTCAAACATGGAAAAGCATTGTTTTTCTTAGTATTAAAATGTCATAGTTTTTCTTGCAGTTACATTTTTAGCTGCAGGTAAAAGATTGGGAGAGAAACTGTGTTAGAGTAGATTAGTACTTACAGCTTAGAGATGATTCATTTCCCATGGAGTTCTGTGTCCATTCTTCAGAGAGAGAATTCTTTGAACTAGTAATAACATGTTCTGTTTTCTATATTTTCAGCCATTTGGAAAGCCTTACAGTGAGGCACTGAAGATTTAGGTGAACGATGGCATAGGAGGAGGGGGACCTGCAGTCACAGATAGTGGATCTCATTTTGGGGTTCTGTTGCTGAGGAGATGGGGAGATACTGGGCAGGCAGTTGGAATTAGGGACCCAGAGCTTTGGGGCTGAAGGTATTGTTTTGGGAAGTATCACCTAAAGAGAGAGATTCTGACAGGTGTGCTCAGTGTCGTTCCGCCTACTACAGCAGAGGAACAGAACAGTGATTTTTACAGCAGGACCTTGCAGGGGACGTGTGGGGGTTGTATGAACTGAGTCCCCTAGGAAATGCTCATCAGAATTTCTCCCTTCCTTTCCCTTCCACCAGCCTCAGTTTGATCTCTAGCCCCAGTATCCTTGGAGAACCAAATGATAGATGAAAACCCACCCCCTAGAACCAGCGATAGCCAAACAGACAAAGCCGCCCCGTAGAACCAGCCATCGATGCACAAGCTCTGCGGACCCGGTGATTGACACCACCCATCCACCAGAGAGCCATGTTACCAGTTAGCAGGCACTTCTTCAGCACCTATGTGCTGACTGAGCCTCTCCTGAGTGGATGCAGTTGTCAGACCTTGGAATCCTTGCAGTGAGCCTGACAGCTGTCATGTGACCCCAGGGTCCTAAGGCTGTGTGGTGTTTTTGGTTTTGGCCTTGCATTGGTGGCTTTTGTTCTCCTTTGCCTCCTACCTTGAACCAGACCTTGCTTGTTTGGAGAGATGCTTGGATTCTGAGCAATCTGAATCCTTCTTGAAATACCATCCAGACTGTGGGTCTTGACATTTTCGTGTTGTTCCGCATCCGCCCACATTTTCTCTGATTCTGTTTGGTACCATTTTGCCTTTGCTACAGTCCTAAGCTGTCCGTGTAGCCGAAAGTAGTGGAGCATAACCTGTTGGCTCTTCAGCCTGAGCAGGAAGAATGGGGTGACGGGTGTTTGGGCTGGGAGGGCCAGCAGCTCCCTGACTCCAGGCGCTGAGTATGGGAAAGTGTGGGTGCTGTGCTGCGTCCCCGAGGGAGGCGAGGCCTGTGGCTCAGCTTCCCCTCTGGCCTGGGGTTTCAGATGAGCTTGCTCCACCAGTAGCTCTGGGCTGTGTGGGCACTGGTGTGTCTGGTCGTCTCTAGTGTTAATCAATAAAACTGTACTACGTTTTTATTTCAGAGAAGCCCGTGTCTCCCAAATCGGGAACATTGAAGAGCCCTCCCAAGGGATTTGATACAACTGCCATTAACAAAAGCTATTACAATGTGGTGAGTAACTGTAAAATATTTTAAGAATATCTTCTGTGAGTGTCTCTAAAACTCAGCCATGTAGAATATAAGTGAACTACGTAGAGTAGAAGAGAGATGTGAAAGTCATCTGCCGCAGAGACAAAGCACCATCAGCATTCTGGCATATTTCCTTCTGATCTCTGTAGAGTGTTTATGTATGGCATTGTGCCCTGTTCTTGTCACATATGTGGTATTGTGATTATTTCCCTATTACAACTCTACGCAAACGAAACTGTGAAAGGGTACATGATGTGATTTAAAGCTTTTACGTGTTCTGCGTGCCATTATACTCACATTTGGTCTAGACGGTAAGTACTTCAGGTCAACGCGGTTTCTAGTTTATTTTGTATCTTAACTACTCTTTCCTGAGGTTGATGTATATTATATGCCAAATAGCTTGGAATTAGAGGAGAGTGTCTAGGTGTTAAACAGTAAAGACAAATGTTTTTCAGAATTCTAAAACTTAGTGTATTTTGAAACTTAACATGAGCAGTTGGTGAGCTAAAACACTACCTGTGATATTAAATCTAATAACTAACCCTTCTTTTTCCCTAAACAGTTGTATGTATACTAAACAAACAGAAAAATATATTCTTTCTTTGGATAAAACTTTAAATTGCTGGCATATGTCTGTTCAGTATGATAAACCAGCAAAGTAAACTTTCAGAATGTGGATATTTTGGATTCTGTGGAAAGCATGCATTACTTCTTCCCTACTTCAGACCTTTATTTTCTTGATTAGGTAATCTAAATCTGAGTCTATGAGACTTTGAGTTTTTCAAGTGAAATAGCAACTGATGAGTGCTTTTTTGCAGCAGCCCTTCATGAAGGTTTAATTTTCTGTGTTTTTATTAAGGAAACCTGTGACAGATTTGAGTGAGTCGGTCTCACAACACTGACTGACCACTGCGGCCTTTGCTGTGAGTCTGCGTATGTGGCTTTCTTGTGAGCGCTAGCCTTCCATTTGTCCTAAATCTTACAGAACCGTTTGGCCTCGGGGAACATTCATTCATTTAACAGGATTTCGTAGGTGCCCAGTGTGTGCCAGGCTTTGGTGGAGGCACCGGGGGCATGGAGGAGAGCGGCAGCTCCCTCCAGCATGTGCTCTGCTGCCCCTGTGGTCAGGTGTGTCTGCTCACCTCTGGGCCCATTCGATCTCCTCTTTTCATACGTTCACAGCTGTGCTTCTCGGTCACTGGCCTGTGTGTGTGATGCCGCCAAGCGCACCCGCTTGTTGTCTTTACTGTCCTTTTCCTACATATCGGTCCACTCCATATCTTTCTCTTCCTGTAAGTCCTTGATTTCGCATCTCACCCTCTACTTCGGTGACTTCTCATTCTCTTCGCCAGTCTCATCTGCTCCTTGGCACTCTGACTTCCGCCTAGCTCTAGACTTGGAGAGCATCGGCCTCCCGGGGCTCCCTGTGTCCTGACCTGGGGCGCCTGCCTTGCCTGGTGGTCTCTGCTCCCTGCATCCTCTTGATTCCCTCGTTTGTCAGGTGTTGGTTCTGGGATAGGGGCTTCACTAATATGTCTGCTTTTTAGTAAGTAATGTGTCATACGGATGGTTGGGTGCACGTGGCCACAGAAAGACAGCTTTGGCTCCTCAAGGGTTCATAGGAAAATGTAACTTCTAACTCATGGAGCTTTTTTAAACTCTTGTACTATGTGAGACACTGGTTTCTTTCCTGGGGACGGTTCCGTGTAGTGGATAACGCAGCCCTAGTCCATGGTAATGTTGCAGTCTAGTCCCTCTGCCAGAGGAATAAGCTGGCTCCTTCCAGTGTGGAGCCGGCCGTGTGTCTCCGGTCTCCTGAGTAGCCCTGCTTCCGTTGGGTGCTTCATAAAACTGGGTGACCATGCTTTCTGGAAGTCCTGGTGGGTTGCTTTCTTTTGCATTTTATGCTCTCTGACCCTCTTCAGACCGAAGCATGATCACTGCCTTTTTAGATGTTCTCCTTTAAAGGTGCTTGTATGGGGAGAAGAGCCTTTATATCACACATACTGTTCCCTTTGAATCAGCCACTCTCTCATTCAGAATGATGAGAAAACACCTTGACCTCAAAATCACGTCCAAATTGTTGTTTACACAAAGCTGTATTAGTGAATAGTGCATGTTAAAGTGTAGTTGTTATGAACATAAACTCAGAATTTATAGAAATCATCTTTTGATAGCGCACTCTCATTTTACTGTGGAGAAAACAGCTCTAGAGATTAAAGGGCTTGTCCAAGGTTACACACAGGTTAGTGACTAAGCCAGGGATAAGCTTTAGCTTTCCTGAGTTCCACATTTATAAATTACATAAAGTAAAATAAGACAGAATACATCACGCAGGACAAAATATAATAGATAATGTGTTAGGCATTTTCACACTTGTGCAGTTTCGTTTTCACAGAAAACTACCCAAGTATGCGTATTTTTAACCCCACTGAGACATAAGAAGGCTCTCCAAGAGGTAAGACTGGTGTGGGTGATGTCACTAAAGCCAGTGACAGGGAACATTCCACTGCCATCTTGGGAGCAGTGCAGAGCATGTTCTAGGTGGAGGACACATGTTTTGAAATTGAGAGATGATGAGGGCATGGGCATGAATCAGGGTGGACACGTATCTTTCTTCCATTGTGTGATATTCAAGACGAACTGAAGAGCACTGGGAGGTGAAAAGGGATTCTTAGGGACTCGTGACTGCTGGGGAGCACTGAGCATCTGCCTCTCCTCTGCTTCTGGGACTCCCGTGGTGCACATGATGTGAGCATGTTGAGGTCCACAGGTTTCTACGGTGCTTTTCTGTTCAGCAGATTGAACAATCTCTGTTGATCTCTTTGCTTGCTGATTATTTCTTTTGTTAGCTTAAATGTGATGTTCAGCCCCTCTAGCGAATTTTTTACTTTTATTGCACGTTTAAATTCATAGTTTCCATTTGACTGGAGTGTATTTGACTCATTGTTTGTATACTTTAATTCCTTAAGCATGGTTTCCTCTAGTATTTTGGGCATTGTTTTAAAAAGACTATTATTTTAGAGCAGTGTTAGGTTGACAGTAAAACTGAGGGGGAGGTAGAGATATCCCACGTCAGTGTCAGTGTCACTCACTAGGATGGTACATTGTTTCCAAGGATGAAGCTACACGGATACCTCATGATCATCCAAAGCCCATAGTTCAGCCTTCCCTCTTGGTGATGTACATTCTGTGGGTTTAGACACATGTGTAATGACTTGTCTCCATCATTATAGTATCATACAGAATGTTCTCACTGCCCTAAAAATCCTCTTGCTCTGCCTGTTCCCCTCCCCATCCCCACCCCTGGCAACCACTGATCTTATTACTGTCTCCATAGATGTGTCTTTTCCAGAATGTCTTACATTTGGAATCATGTAGACTGTACCCTTTCATATTGGCTTCTTGTATTAGTAATAGGCATTTCAGGGCCCCCACGTCAGTGCAGGGCTTGGTGGCTCCTTTCTTTTTAGTGCCAAACAGTGTTTCATTGAATGGTGCCCACTTTATCCATTCATCTGCTAAAGGACATGTCGTTGGCTTCCAAGTTTGTGCAGTCATGAATAGAGCTGCTGTGAACATCCATGTGTAGGTTTCTGTGTAAACATCTAAGTTTTCAGCTCCTTGGGTAAATACTGAGGAGTGCGATTGCTGGATCATATGGTGAGGTATGTCTGGTCACGGAAATCGCCAGTTGTGCCACTCTTCACTCCCACCAGCAGGGAGGGAGAGTTCTTGTTGCTTCACATCCTCACCAGCATCTGTGGTGTCACTATTTTGGGTCTTGGCCGTTCTAACAGCTGTGTTGTGGGATCTCATTGTTCAATTTGCACTTTGCTGATATCACATGTGGAGCATCTTTTCATATGTTTATTTGCCATTTGTTTTTTTTTGTAAGATGTCTAGTTATTTGGTCCATTTTTCAAGTTGGCTTTTCATTTTCTTGTTGTGAAGTTTCAGGAGCTCTTTGTATATTTGGGACAACAGTTTGTTCTCAGATACGTGATCCCCCTCATCTTTAGTTTTCTGGAGCTTGAAGGTGATATGCGTAGGTAGTTTTTTGGGCCCTTACCCTGCGTGGTGTTCCCTGAGCTGCTTGCGGTCTGTGGGTTAGCGTCTGACATTAATTTGAGGAAATTCTCTGTCATTGATTTTTCAAACTTGTCTCCTGTTTCTTCTGGTTTCCCATTATCTGTGTTACATCTTCTGTAGTTACCCCACAGCCCTTGGATATTCTGCTGTGTTCTTCAGTCTTGGTTCTCCTGCTTCTTCAAGGATGTGTTGATGTGTCCTGTAGCTTGTGATTCTCTCCTCAGCTGTGTTCAGCCTCCTAATGAGCCCTCAGAGGCATTCTTCCTTTCTGTTAGAGTGCTTTTATCTGTAGCATTTCTTTTCAGTTTGTTCTTAGGACTTGGCTTCTCTGAGTTTGAATTGCCCATGTGTTCTTGCTGCTATTTTATCCATTAGAACCATTAGCGTATTAATAATGGTTTTAATCCTGGCATCCTACCGTGTCTGGTTTTGGCTTCTTTGCAGTGTTCTTTGCCCTTAGTTGCCTTGTGGTGTTTTCTTGGAGCTGGGCATGAGTTACTGGGGAGAAGGAGCTGCTGTAAGTAGGCATCAGTGCTGGGGTGGTGAGGTGCAGGGAAGGGAAGTGTTCTCTGTTCTCGTGATTATTGCTGCCCGGGGGCTCGTGCCTCACTGGACAAGTTTCCTGGTTTTTGTGTTTTGCTTTTCTCCTGGTGTGTCAGGCAGGACAGGTTGGCTGGCGTGGGCTGGAGCTGGGCATTGCCCTCCCTGGGTCAGGTGGGCTCTGGGAGCACCCCAGCAGGTTAGGCTCCAGTGAGCACGTTTCCCTTAGGGCAGGCCTTGTCAAGAATAGAGTGCTCTGCATATTTCAGAACGGTCCTTTCCCCTCCCTCTGCTGAAAGTCCAACGGCATTTTTCTCTGATACTTTGGGAACCTGATCGAACTCCTGGAGGTAAATTTCCCAGTATTGGGCGTGTCCCCCATGACTGGGCACCCTGGAGTCTTTGGCTCTCAGACTTACCCCCACGGAGCCTGCAGCTGTCCCTCACTGCAGTTGGGTCTTACCGCCGGGGCCGGCTCCTTCTCGGCTGGCCTGCTCTCCTGGGAAGGGCAACTGCTGGCACTAAGCACCCGCCTGTCACCCCCGTCGGGGAGTGGGTTGCCTTATATGTTTCTCTCCCTTACAGATTTAAGAAGAGTTGTTGGTATTTCAGGCTGTTCAGCATTTTTTAATTGTCAGGATGGAGTGGTGACGTCCAAGCTCTGTAAACGCTGAACCTGACGCTGGGAGTCCCTCTGTGAACAGATTTATAGCAGCTTCTTGAACCCTTCATCTGCTGAGCCCAGCATCTGGGCCTTCTCAGAGACGGTTCCCATTGACTGTCCCCCCACTGTCCCGCTATTTGTGCATGGGTCCCGTGTTCTTGGCTCTTTATGTATCTTGTCTATTTTTCTTTTTCTTTTTTTATTTTGGTATCATTAATCTACAATTACATATGCAATATTATGGTTACTAAACTACCCATTTCATCACGTCCTCCCCACCAACACCATTACAGTCACTGTCCATCAGCATCGTGACGTGCTATAAGATCGCTACTTGTCTTCTCTGAGTTGTACAGCCCTCCCCGCATACCCCCAACATTACATCTGCTAATCGTATGCCCCTTTTTCTCCCTTGTCCCTCCCTTCCCGCCCATCCTCCCAGGTCCCTTTCCCTTTGGTAACTATTAGTCCATTCTTGGGTTCTGTGAGTCTGCTGCTGTTTTTGTCTTTCAGTTTTTTTCTTTGCTCTTATGCTCCACATATGAGTGAAATCATTTGATACTTGTCTTTTTCCGCCTGGCTTATTTCACTGAGCATAATACCCTCTAGCTCCATCCATGTTGTTGCAAATGGTAGGATTTGTTTTCTTCTTATGGCTGAATAATATTCCATTGTGTATGTGTACCACATCTTCTTGATCCATTCATCTACTGATGGACACTTAGGTTGCTTCCATTTCTTGGCTACTGTAAATACTGCTGTGCTAAACATAGGGGTGCATATGTCTTTTTCAAAGTGGGCTGCTGCATTCTTAGGGTAAATTCCTAGGAGTGGGATTCCTGGGTCAAATGGTATTTCTATCTTGAGTTTTTTGAGGAACCTCCATACTGCTTTCCACAGTGGTTGAACTAATTTGCATTCCCACCAGCAGTGTAGGAGGGTTCCCTTTTCTCCACATCCTCGCCAACATTTGTTGTTGTTTGTGTTTTGGATGTTGGCCATCCTCACTGGTGTGAGGTGATATCTCATTGTGGTTTTAATCTGCATTTCTCTGATGATTAGCGATGTGGAGCATCTTTTCATGTGCCTGTTGGCCATCTGAATTTCTTCTTTGGAGAAGTGTCTATTCATGTCCTCTGCCCATTTCTTAATTGGATTATTTGCTTTCTGTTTGTTAAGGTGCATGAGTTCTTTATATATTTTGGATGTCAACCCTTTATCAGATACGTTTTTTATGAATATATTCTCCCATACTGTAGGATGTCTTTTGTTCTACTGATGGTGTCCTTTGCTGTACAGAAGCTTTTCAGCTTGATATAGTCCCACTTGTTCATTTTTGCTTTTGTTTCCCTTGCCCGGGGAGATATGTTTATGAAGAAGTTGCTCATGTTTATGTCCAAGAGATTTTTGCCTATGTTTTTTTCTAAGAGTTTTATGGTTTCATGACTTACATTCAGGTCTTTGATCCACCTTGAGTTTACCTTTGTGTATGGGGTTAAACAGTAGTCCAGTTTCATTCTCTTACATGTAGCTGTCCAGTTTTTCCAACACCAGCTGCTGAAGAGGCCGTCATCTCCGCAATGTATATCCAAGGCTCCCTTATCAAATATTAATTGTATCTGTTTGGGTCAATGTTTGGATTTTCTCTTCTATTCCACTGATCTGTGGGTCTGTTTTTGTGCCAATACCAAATTGTCTTGATTACTGTGGCTTTGTAGTAGAGCTTGAAGTCAGGGAGCGTAATTCTGCCTGTTTTATTCTTCCTTCTCAGCATAGCTTTGGCTATTTGGGGTCTTTTGTGGTTCCATATGAATTTTAGAACTATTTCCTCTAGTTCATTGAAGAATGCTATAGGTATTTTGATAGGGATTGCATTGAATCTGTAGATTGCTTTAGGCGGGATGGCCATTTTGACAATATTTATTCTTCCCAGCCAAGAGCATCAGATGGATTTCCATTTGTTAGTGTCTTCTTTAATTTCTCTTAGGAGTGTCTTGTAGTTTTCAGAGTACATGTCTTTCATTTCCTTCGTTAGGTTTATTCCTAGGTATTTTATTCTTTTTGATGCAATTGTGAATGGAATTGTTTTTCTGATTTCTCTTTCTGTTAGTTCATTGTTAGTGTATAGGAAAGCAACAGATTTCTGTGTGTTAATTTTGTATCCTGCAACTTTGCTGAATTCAGATATTAGTTCTAGTTGTTTTGGAGTGGAGTCTTTAGGGTTTTTTATGTACAATATCATGTCATCTGCAAATAGTGACAGTTTGACTTCTTTACCAATCTGGATGCCTTGTATGTCTTTGTTTTGTCTGATTGCCGTGACTAGGACCTCCAGTACTCTGTTGAATAACAGTGGAGAGAGTGGGCATCCCTATCTTGTTCCTGATCTTAGATGAAAAGCTTTTAGCTTCTCGCCGTTAAGTATGATGTTAGCTGTGGGTTTGTCATATATGGCCTTTATGATGTTGAGGTACTTGCCGTCTATACCCATTTTGTTGAGAGTTTTAATCAGGAATGGATGCTGAATTTTGTCAAATGCTTTTTCAGCATCTATGGAGATGATCATGTGGTTTTTGTTCTTCTTTTTGTTGATGTGGTGGATGATGTTGATGGATTTTCGAATGTTGTACCATCCTTGCATCCCTGGGATGAATCCCACTTGATCATGGTGTATGATCCTCTTGATGTATTTTTGAATTCGGTTTGCTAATATTTTGTTGAGTATTTTTGCATCTACGTTCATCAGGGATATTGGTCTGTAATTTTCTTTTTTGGTGAGGTCTTTGCCCGGTTTTGGTATTAGAGTGATGCTGGCTTCATAGAATGAGTTTGGAAGTATTCCCTCCTCTTCTATTTTTTGGAAAACTTTAAGGAGAATCGGTGTTATTTCTTCTCTATATGTCTGGGAGAATTCAAAGGTGAATCCATCTGGTCCGGGGATTTTGTTCTTGGATAGTTTTTAAATTACTGCTTCAATTTTGTTGCTGGTGGTTGGTCTGTTTAGTTTTTCTGTTTCTTGTTTGGTCAGTTTTGGAAGGTTGTATTTTTCTAAGAAGTTGTCCATTTCTTCTAGGTTGTCCAGCTTGTTAGCATATAGATTCTCATAATATTCTCTTATAATTCTTTGTATTTCTGCGGGATGCATTGTTATTTTTCCTTTCTCATTTCTGATTGTGTTTATGTGTAGATTCTCTTTTTCTCTTAATGAGTCTGGCTAGGGGTTTATCTATTTTGTTTATTTTTTCAAAGAACCAGCTCTTGGTTTCATTGATTTTTTTCTATTGTTTTATTCTTCTCAATTTTATTTATTTCTTCTCTAATCTTTATTATGTCCCTCCTTCTGGTGACTTTGGGCCTCATTTGTTCTTCTTTTTCCAATTTCAGTAATTGTGTCTTTAGACTTTTCATTTAGGATTGTTGTTCCTTCTTTAGGCCTGGATTGCAATATACTTTCCTCTTAGAACTGCTGTGCTGCGTCCCGAAGAAGTTGTGGCTTTGTGTTATTGTTGCCATTAGTCTCCATATATTCTTTGATCTCTCTTTTAATTTGGTCATTGAGCCATTGATTATTTAGGAGAATGTTGTTACGTCTTCATGTATTTGTGAGCCTTTTTGTTTTCTTTCTACAATTTATTTCTAGTTTTATACCTTTGTGATCTGAGAAGTTGGTTGGTAGGTTTTCAATATTTTTGAATTTACTGAGGTTCTTTTTGTGGCCTAGTATGTGGGCTATTCTGGAAAATGTTCCATGTGCACTTGAGAAGAATGTGTATCCTGTTGCTTTTGGGTGTAGAGTTCTGTAGATGTCTGTTAGGTCCATCTGTTCTAGTGTGTTGTTCAGTGCCTACTTTCTGTCTGGTTGATCTGTCCTTTGGAGTGAGTGGTATGTTGAAGTCTCCTAAAATGAATGCATTGCATTCTATGTCCTCCTTTAATTCTGTTAGTATTTGTTTCACATATGTCGGGGCTCCTGTGTTGGGTGTATATATATTTTAAATGGTTATATCCTCTTGTTGGACTGACCCCTTTATCATTATGTAATGTCCTTCTTTATCTCTTGCTACTTTCTTCGTTTTGAAGTCTATTTTGTCTGATACAAGTACTGCAACACCTGCTTTTTTCTCCTTGTTGTTTGCATGAAGTATCTTTTTCCATCTCTTCACCTTCAGTCTGTTTATATCTTTGGGTTTGAGGTGAGTGTCTTGTAAGCAGCATATAGATGGGTCTTGCTTTTTTATCCATTCTGTTACTCTGTGTCTTTTGATTGGTGCGTTCAGTCCATTTACATTTAGGGTGATTATTGATAGATATGTACTTATTGCCATTGCTGGCGTTAGATTTGTGGTTACCAAAGGTTCAAGGGTAGCTTCTTTTCTATCTAAGAGTCTAACTTAACTTTCTTGTTAAGTTATTGTAAACACAGTCTGATGATTCTTTATTTCTCTCCCTTCTTATTCTTCCTCCTCCATTCTTTATATACTGGGTGTTTTATTCTTTGCCTTTAGTTAGTATTTGGATGGTCTGCTTTCTTTCCTGTGATTTTTTTTCCTCTGGTGACATCTTTTTAGCCTTAGGAGTGCTTCCATCTAGAGCAGTCCGTTTAAGATATCCTGTAGTGGTGGTTTATGAGAGGCAAACTCTCTCAATTTTTGCTTCTCTGGGAATTGTTTAATCCCTCTCTCAAATTTAAATGATGATTGTGCCGGATACAATATTCTTGTTTCGAGGCCCTTCTGTTTCATTACGTTAAATATATCATGCCATTCTCTTCTGGCCTGTACGGTTTCTGTTGAGAAGTCTGATGATAGTCTGATGGGTTTTCCTTTGTAGGTGATCTTTTTTCTCTCTCTAGCTGCCTTTAATACTCTGTCCTTATCTTTGATATTTGCCATCTTAATTATTATGTGTCTTGGTGTTGTCTTCCTTGGGTCCCTTGTGTTGGGAGATCTGTGGGCTTCCGTGGACTGCGAGCTATTTCCTTCCCCAGTGAGGGAAAGTTTTCAGCAATTATTTCTTCAAAGACACTTTCTATCCCTTTTTCTCTCTCTTCTTCCCTTGGTACTCCTATAATGCAAATATTGTTCCGTTTGGATTGGTCACACAGTTCTCTTAATATTCTTTCATTCCTACAGATCCTTTTATCTCTCTATGCCTCTGCTTCTCAGTATTCCTGTTCTCTGATTTGTATTCTATTAACAGTCTCTTTCATCTCGTCCAGTCTGCTGCTAAGCCCGTTGATCGCTTGTCTCATTTCTGCATTGTCTTTCCTCACTTCCTCCCTTAGCTCTTACATATTTCTCTGTAGCTCCATCAGTATGGTTATGACTTTTATTCTGAATTCTTTTTCAGGAAGATTGTACATGTCCATTCCATGAGGCTCCCTCTCTGGGGTTGTCTGGCTGAGCTTTGTTTGTACCATATTCCTCTCTCTTTTCATGGCGATAGAAGTCGTCGCTGGTATGTGCCATGTATGTCAACTGGGCTCTTTAAGACTTTTTAAAAGGAAAGGAAAAAAAAGGAAAAAAAGACACCCATCGGGAGTAGATTCTGTGGGGTTGTTTTAGGTGGTGCTGCTGCTCCACTGTTCTGTTCAGCCGGACCCTTTGTGGCGCCGGCCAGGGGGTGCGGGGAGGGTCGACGAATGGGAGGCTGCTGCTCTCTGTGGGAAGCCTTGGCCATGCTCCTTTGCTTGGCTGCCTGCCTAGGGGTCCGCAATTCCCCAGGACTCCCAGCCTGCTGGGCTGAGTGCGCTGGGACGGTTTTGTTCTGCTTTTGGGCCATTGTCTCTTTAAGACCTTAAAGAAAGCACGTGCTTTTCTTTTGTCCCAGGGAGCCAGCTGAGAGGACCCGGCTCCACCGTTCCTCTCAGATCCTGCCCCTCTCTCTCTCCAATCTCCGATACACCGCGTGATGTGTGTCAGCGCTCCCGGCACAGATCACCAGGGCTGGTTATTTGGCAGGCCCGTGCCTCCACTCTCTCCCTGTTCCGAGTCCTTTCCTCCCGCTGGTGTGCCGGGGTCAGGGAGCGCTCAGGTCCTGCCGTGTCATGGCCCTGTACCCTACCCACTTCGTGAAGCACTGAGTCCCTGCAGGTGCAGCTTTAGCCTGGTTGTTGTACTGTATCTTCTGGTCTCTCTTTTAGGAATAGTTGTATTTGTTGTATTTTCATAAATATATATGGTTATGGGAGATTTCCGCCGCCCTGCTTACGCCGCCATCTTCCCAGAAGTTTTTTGTCTATTTTTCAATGAAAAATTGTTTTAGAAGATTTTAGCACCTCTGGGTTCTGGAACTCTCCCCTGGGTTTTGTTCTGCTCCTTTAGTTACCTACCTGTCTGGCTCACTCTGCAGGTTGTTCCTCCCAGTCAGTGAGGGGCACTCTTCTTCCTTATCTTTTTTCTCAAGTCATTTTTTTACTGGCTTCCTAGTATGCACACTTGGGTCAGAAGACGATTGCTCAGACTGTGCTTAAACATAAGGCTTCGGTTATTTGCACTTGGATCTGTACGTGCTTGGTTAATGATGCATTGGGGTGCGGGAGGTTTTTTAGAACTTAAAAGCAATGAATAGAAACAAAAATACCAAAATTAATTAGGCTACATCAAAGTTTAATAAATTATTTTTCTTCAAATAATAGAAACCAAATTACAAGCTAATTGGGACTTTATTTGCAACATCTATATAACAGCACAAGATTATCCTTAAGGGTAAAGAGCTCATTAATACAAACACATTAATAGCACTTAAATAGGAAAGGAAGTGAGTGGTGTAAAATCAGAAATACTGATGGCTGGGTCATAATCAGTTTGGGCTGCTGTAACAGAATCCATGGATTGAGTGGATTAAACAGTAAATACTTATTTCTCTCAGTTGTGGAGGCTGGAAATCCCAGATCAGGGTGCCAGCAGGACTGGGTTTTCGGTGAAGTCTCTCGTCCTGGTTTACAGAGGGCTGCCTTCTGCCCTGTCCTCAGTGGTGAACAGGGTGAGTGGTGGTCTCCTCAGCATGGGTACTGATGCTGTTGAGGGCTCTACCCTCATGACCTAATTCTGCCTAAAGGCCCCACCTCTAAATACCTTCATACTGGGGGACTTAGACTTCAACATATGCATTTTGAAAGGACACAAAGATTTAGTCCATAGCACTCTGACAAAATAGTTAAGCTTACATAAAAAATTTGAAAGTAATATTTTATGTATCCAGTGAGCAGAGATTTAAAGAGAGTTCAGTTCTAATAAATGGTGGAAATGTAAATCCATAGGGTTTCTCAAAAGTAATTTGGCGGCTGTAAATGGAACTCTGAACTCTCAAGCTCTTTTTTAATTGAAGTATAGTTGATACACAATATTGGTTTCAAGTATACAGTGTAGTGGTTCAACAGTTATCTCCGTTATTAAATGTTCACCCCAATAAGTATAGTTACTATCTCTTCACCTACAAAGATACTATAATTTTACTGACTATATATATTCTCTATGCTGTACTTTCATTCCCATGACTAATTTATATTGGCATTTTGTACCTCTTTATCCCCTTCCCCCATGGCAACCACCGGTCTCTTCTGTGTGTCTGAGTCTTTCTGTTTTGTTCTTTTTTTTCCAGATTCCTCATATGAGTGAAATCATAGGATATTTGTCTTTCCCTGCCTAGTTTATTTCATTTAGTATAATACCCTCTAGGCCCACCCATGTTGTCACAAAATAGCAAGATTTCATTCTTATTTATGGCTGGGTAATACCCCATCGTATACATTTGCCATATCTTCTTTATCCATTCATCTATCTATGGGCACTTAGGTTGTTTCTGTATCTTGGGGCTATTGTAAATAATGCAGAGATAAACACGGGTGCATATATCTTTTGAATCAATGTTTTTGTTTTCTTAGGGTAAATTCCCAGAAGTAGAATTACTGGGTCCTATGGTATTTCTATTTTTAGCTTTTTGAGGACCATCCATACTGCTTTCCACAGTGGAAGGACCATTCCCACCCAGCAGTGTAGGAGGGCTCCCTTTTCTCCACATCCTTGCCAACACTTGCCATTTTTTGTCTTTCAGATTGTGGCCATTCTAATGGGTGTGAGATGATAGCTTATTATGATTTTGGTTTACATTTCTCAGATGCTTAGCAGTGTTGAGCATCTTTTCATGTGTTTCCTGGCCATCTGTATGTTGTCTTTGGAAAAATGTTCAGGTCCTCTGCCCACTTTTAATGGAGTTAGTGGGTTTTGTTGTTGTTGAATTCTATGAGTTCTTCACATGTTTTGGATATTAGCCCCTTATTGGACCTATCATTTGCAAATATAATCTTCCATACGGTAGGATGCCATCTGGTTTTGTTGACAGTGTCCTCTGCTGTGCAGAGGCTTTTTCATTTGATGTAGTCTCACTTGTTCATTTTTTATTTTTTTCCTTGCCTGGGGAGACATAGCCAGAAAAAAATTTCTGATTGTGATGTTCAAGAGACTTCTGCCTGTGTTTTCTTCTAAGAGTTTTATGGCTTCATGTCTTACATTTCGGTCTTTAATTTATTTAGAGTTTACTTTGGTGTAAAACAGTGATCTAGTTTCATTCTCTTACATGTAGCTGTCTAGTTTTCCCAACACCATTTGTTGAAGAGACTATTTTTACCCCATTGTATATTCTCACCACTTTTGTCATACATTAATTTACCATATATGCATAGGCTTATTTCTGGGCTCTCTATTCTGTTCCATTAATCCATGTTTCTTTTCTTGTGCCAGTACCATACTGTTTTGATCAGTGTAGCTTTGCAGTATAGCTTGAAATTAGGGAGGGTGATACCTCCAGCTTTGTACTTTTTCAGATTGCTTTGGCTGTTCAGGGACTTTTGTGGTAACATAAAAATTTTAGGATTATTTGCTCTAATTCAGTGAAAAATGCTATTCGTATTTTGATGGGGGTTGCACTGAATCTGTATTGCTTTGGGCAGATTGGCCATTTTGACAATATTGTTCCTATCCATAAGCATGGAATATCTTCTATTTATTTGTGTTTTCAGTTTCTTTCATCAGTGTCTTAACTTTCTCAATTTTTGGGATACAGGTCTTAAACCTCCTTGGTTAGATTTATTCCTAGGTATTTTATTATATTTGATGCAGTAGTAAATGGCATTTTTTTCTTGATTTCTCTCTTCACTAGTTTGTTATTAGTATATGGAAATGCAGCAGATTTCTGTATACTCATTTTGTATCCTACTTGTTGAATTTATTCTAATAATTTTTGGATTGAGTCTTTAGGGTTTTCTATATATGATATCATTTGCAAATAGGGACAATCTTACATCTTTACCAATTTAGACACCTTTTCTTTTTTTTTTCTGATTGCTGTGCCAGGGCTTCCATTACCTACAGTGCTGAATTAAAGTGGCAAGAAGTGCCATCCTTATCTTGTTTCTGATCTTAGAGGAAAATCTTCCAGCTTTTCACTGCTGAACATAATATTACCTGTGGCTTTGTCATATAGGGCCTGTATTATGTTGAGGTAATGTCCCTCTACACACTATTGAGAGGTTTTCTTTTTTTTTTTTTTGGTATCGTTAATGTACAATCACTTGAACAACAACATGGTTCCTAGACCCCCTATTATCAAGTCCCCTCCACATACCCCATTACAGTCACCGTCCATCAGCGTAGTGAGATGCTATAGAATCACTACCCCCGGCTACATTATGTCTGATAACCGTACTGCCCCTTTTCCCCCCCTCCCGCCCATCTTCCCCAGTCCCTTTCCCTTTGGGAACTGTTAGTCCATTCTTGGGTTCTGTGAGTCTGCTGCTGTTTTGTTCCTTCAGTTTTTGCTTTCTTCTTATACTCCACAGATGAGTGAAATCACTTGATACTTGTCTTTCTCTGCCTGGCTTATTTCACTGAGCATAATACCCTCTAGCTCCATCCATGTTGTTGCAAATGGTAGGATTTGTTTTCTTCTTATGGCTGAATAATATTCCATTGTGTATATGTACCACATCTTCTTTATCCATTCATCTACTGATGGACACTTATGTTGCTTCCATTTCTTGGCTATTGTAAATAGTGCTGCGATAAACATAGGGGTGCATCTGTCTTTTTCAAACTGGGCTGCTGCATTCTTAGGGTAAATTCCTAGGAGTGGAATTCCTGGGTCAAATGGTATTTCTATTTTGAGTTTTTTGAGGAACCTCCATACTGCTTTCCACAATGGTTGAACTAATTTGCATTCCCACCAGCAGTGTAGGAGGGTTCCCTTTTCTCCACATCCTCGCCAACATTTGTTGTTGTTTGTGTTTTGAATGTTGGCCATCCTTACTGGTGTGAGGTGATATCTCATTGTGGTTTTAATCTGCATTTCTCTGATGATTAGCGATGTGGGGCATCTTTTCATGTGCCTGTTGGCCATCTGAATTTCTTCTTTGGAGAAGTGTCTGTTCATGTCCTCTGCCCATTTTTTAATTGGCTTATTTGCTTTTTGTTTGTTGAGGTGCATGAGCTCTTTATATATTTTGGATGTCAACCCCTTTATCAGATATGTCATTTATGAATATATTCTCCCATACTGTAGGATGTCTTTTTGTTCTACTGATGGTGTCCTTTGCTGTACAGAAGCTTTTCAGCTTGATATAGTCCCACTTGTTCATTTTTGCTTTTGTTTCCCTTGCCCGGGAAGATATGTCCATGAAGAAGTTGCTTATATTTATGTCCAAGAGATTTTTGCCTATGTTTTTTCCTAAGAGTTTTATGGTTTCATGACTTACATTCAGGTCTTTGATCCATTTGAATTTACTTTTGTGTATGCGGTTAGACAGTAATGCAGTTTCATTCTCTTACATGTAGCTGTCCAGTGTTGCCAACACCAGCTGTTGAAGAGGATGTCATTTCCTCATTGTATATCCACGGCTCCTTTATTGTATATTAATTGACTATATATGATTGGGTTTATATCTGGGTTCTGTATTCTGTTCCACTGGTCTATGGGTCTGTTCTTATGGCAGTACCAAACTGTCTTGATTACTGTGGCTTTGTAGTAGAGCTTGAAGTCAGGGAGCATAATTCCCCCTGTTTTATTCTTCCTTCTCAGGATTGCTTTGGCTATTTGGGGTCTTTTGTCGTTCCATATGAATTTTAGAACTATTATCTCTAGTTCATTGAAGAATGCTGTAGGTATTTTGATAGGGATTACATTGAATCTGTAGATTGCTTTAGGCAGGATGACCATTTTGACAATATTAAATCTTCCTAGCCAAGAGCATGGGATGAATATCCATTTATTAGTGTCCTCTTTAATTTCTCTTAAGAGTGTCTTGTAGTTTTCAGGGTACATGTCTTTCACTTCCTTGGTTAGGTTTATTCCTAGGTATTTTATTCTTTTTGATGCAATTGTGAATGGAATTGTTTTCCTGATTTCTCTTTCTGCTAGTTCACCGTTAGTGTATAGTAATGCCACAGATCTCTGTGTATTCATTTTGTATCCCACATCTTTGCTGAATTCAGATATCAGATCTAGTAGTTTTGGAGTGGATTCTTTAGGGGTTTTTTATGTACAATATCATGTCATCTGCAAACAGGGACAGTTTAACTTCTTCCTTGACAATCTGGATGCCTTTTATTTCTTTGTGTTGTCTGATTGCCATGGCTAGGACCTCCAGAACTATGTTGAATAAAAGAGGGGAGAGTGGGCATCCTTGTCTTGTTCCCGATCTTAAGGGAAAAGCTTTTAGCTTCTCACTGTTAAGTATAATGTTGGCTGTGGGTTTGTCATATATGGCCTTTATTATGTTGAGGTACTTGCCCTCTATACTTATTTTGTTGAGAGTTTTTATGAATGGATGTTGAATTTTGTCGAATGTTTCTTCATCATCTATGGAGATAATCATGTGGTTCTTGTCCTGCTTTTTGTTGATGTGGTGGATGATGTTGATGGATTTTCGAATGTTGTACCATCCTTGCATCCCTGGCATGAATCCCACTTGATCATGATGGATGATCTTTTGATGTATTTTTGAATTTGGTTTGCTAATATTTTGTTGAGTATTTTTGCATCTACGTTCATTAGGGATATTGGTCTGTAATTTTCTTTTTTTGTGGGGTCTTTGCCTGCTTTTGGTATTAGAGTGATGTTGGTCTCGTAGAACGAGTTTGCAAGTATTCCCTCTCTACTTTTTGGAAAATTTTAAGGAGGGCGGGTATTAGTTCTTCACTAAAAGTTTGATAAAATTCAGCGGTGATGCCTTCTGGTCCAGGCATTTTGTTCTTAGGTAGATTTTTGATTACCAGTTCAATTTCTTTGCTGGTAATTGGTCTGTTCAGATTTTCTGTTCCTTTCTGGGTCAGCCTTGGAAGGTTATATTTTCCTAGAACGTTGTCCATTTCTTCTAGGTTATCCAGTTTGTTAGCATATAATTTTTCATAGTATTCTCTCATAATTCTGTGTATTTCTGTGGTGTCTGTAGTGGTTTTTCCTTTCTCAGTTTTGATTCTGTTTATGTGAGTAGACTCTCTTTTTTTCTTGGTAAGTCTGGCTAGGGGTTTATCTATCTTGTTTATTTTCTCTAAGAACCAGCTCTTGCTTTTGTTGATCATTTCTATTGTTTTATTCTTCTCAATTTTATTTATTTCTGCTCTAATCTTTATTATGTCCCTCCTCCTACTGACTTTGGGTCTCATTTGTTCTTCCTTTTCTAGTTTCATTAATTGTGAGTTTAGACTGTTCATCTGGAGTTGTTCTTCTTTCCTGAGGTAGGCCTGTATTGCAATATATTTCCCTCTTAGCACGGCTTTCGCTGCATCCCACAGATTTTGTGGTGTCGAATTATTGTTGTCATTTATCTCCATGTATTGCTTGATCTCTGTTTTATTTGGTCATTGATCCATTGATTATTTAGGAGCATGTTATTAAGCCTCCATGTGTTTGTGGGCTTTTTCATTTTCTTTGTGTAATTTCTTCCTAGTTTCATACCTTTGTCATCTGAGAAGCTGGTTGGTACAATTTCAATCTTCTTGAATTTATTGAGGTTCTTTTTGTGGCCTAGTATATGATCTATTCTTGAAAATGTTCCATGTGCACTTGAGAAGAATGTGTATCCTGTTGCTTTTGATGGAGTTTTCTGTAGAGTTCCATTAGGTCCATCTGTTCTAATAAGTTGTTCATTGTCTCTGTCTCCTTATTTATTTTCTGTCTGGTTGATCTGTCCTTTGGAGTGAGTGGTGTGTTGAAGTCTCCTAAAATGAATGCATTGCATTCTGTTTCCCCCTTTAATTGTGTTAGTATTTTTTTCACATATGTAGGTGATCCTGTGTTGGGTTCATAGATATTTATAATAGTTATATCCTCTTGTTGGACTGAGCCTTTTATGATTATGTTATGTCCTTCTTTTTCTGTTGTGACTTTCTTTGTTTTGAAGTCTACTTTGTCTGATACAAATACTGCAACTACTGCTTTTTTTCTCCCTATTAGTTTCATGAAATATCTTTTTCCATCCCTTTACTTTCAGTCTGTGTATATCTTTGGGTTTGAAGTGAGTCTCTTGTAGGCAGCATATAGATGGTTCTTGTTTTTTTATCCATTCAGTAACTCTATGTCTTTTGATTGGTGCATTCAGACCATTTACATTTAGGGTGATTATCGGTAGGTATGTACTTATTGCCATTGCAGGCTTTAGATTCATGGTTACCAAAGGTGCAAGGGCAATTCCCTTGCTATCTAACAGTCTAATTTATCTCACTTCGTATGCTATTAGAAACACAACCTACAGGTTCTTTTTTTTTTTCCTCTTTTTTCTTCCTCTTCCATTCTTTGTATGTTATGAATCATATTCTGTACTCTATGTCTATCTCTTGGGTGATATTTGTTTAGCCTTAGGAATGCTTGCATCTATAGGAGTCCCTCCAAAATGCACTGTAGAGGTGGTTTGTGGGAGGTGAATTCTCTCAGCTTTTGCTTCTCTGGGAATTGTTTAATCCCTCCTTCAAATTTAAATGATAATCTTGCTGGGTAGAGTATTCTTGTCTGCTTCATTGCATTAAATATATCATGCCACTCCCTTCTGGCCTGTAAGGTGTCTGTTGAGAAGTCTGATGATAGCCTGATGGGTTTTCCTTTGTATGTGATCCTTTTTCTCTCTCTAGCTGCTTTTAAAAGTCTGTCTTTATCCTTGATCTTTGCCATTTTAATTATTATATGTCTTGATGTTGTCTTCCTTGGGTCCCTTGTGTTGGGAGATCTGTGCACCTCCATGGCTTGAGAGACTATCTCCTTCCCCAGATTGGGGAAGTTTTCAGCAGTTACCTCCTTAATGACACTTTCTATCCCTTTTTCTCTCTCTTCTTCTTCTGGTACCCCTATTATGCGAGTATTGTTCCGTTTGGCTTGGTCACAGAGTTTTCTCAATATTCTTTCATTCTTAGAGATAATTTTTTCTGTCTGTGCCTCAGCTGCTTTGTAGTCCTCTTCTCTAATTTCTATTCTTTTTGCAGTCTCTTCTCCTGCATCCAATCTCTTTTTAAATCCCTCCATTGTATGTTTCATTTCAGATGTGGAATTTCTTAATGATTGAATCTCCAACTTAAATTCGTTCCTGAGTTCTTGAATATTTTTCTGTACCTCCATAAGCATGTTTATAATTTTTATTTTGAACTCTCTTTCAGGAAGATTGTTGAGTTCGGTTTCATTTTTCCCTCTTTCTGGGTTTTGTGAGATTTTGGTCTGAACCATGTTCTTTTGACGTTTCATATTTGTGTGTGGTGCCCACTAGTGCGCAGTAGCTCCAGTGTCTGGAACTGTTCAGCCCCTAGAGTGAGGTTGGGGGTCATAGGGGAGCAGAGCTGGTGCCTGGCGGGAGGAAAGATCTGTTTCCTGATTCCTGTCTGCAGTGCCTGTCTCTAGTGTCAGATCCAGTGCGCTAAGCACACATGTGTAAGCTTCTGTGCTTTGTGTCTCTAGGTGTTGTAGGTGGGGCCTCCCTCTGGCTGACCTGATGCCAGCACAGTGACTGCCAGTTTGTGAACCAGTGCCAGCAGGGTAGGAGGAACATGCAGCAGGCTGCATGTCACAGTGGGGGGCTTTGGAGCTGAGTAGCCAGCCAGGGGGATGGAGCGCATGAAGCTCCTCAAAGTTCCCAACCAGCTTTGCAGAGCACGCCCAGACAACCTTGTCCAGCTCCCCTCTCTCCTGTGGAGCAAGCTCTGTGTAAATCCTGCCCGTTTGGCAACCCTCTCGCTGCTAGGAAGCCTCTCATTCCGCCTGCCCTTCCTGTGACACCGAGTGGCCAGGTGTGGATCCCCTCCTCCACAAACGGCTGGAATGTCAGTTTCTCAAGCACTCTACCTGTCCGAGCTTCCCAACATCCAGAGCACCACACAATATAGGCTTCTGCTCACAAAGCAGATCTCCAGGGCTAAGTGTTCAGCCGTCCCAGGCTTCCACCCCTGCCCCCCTCTGTTTCTCTTCCCCCCTGCTGGTAAGTTGGGGTGGGGGAAGGGCCTGGGTCCTGCTGGATTAAGGCTTTCCTACATGAGTTCTACTCTGTTTGTGAGGTCCGTGTGCAGTCTGGTTCAGCCTTCTTTCTTGTTGCTGTTTTAGGGTTATTTGTATTAATTAACTATATTTTTGTAGTATTTGTGGTTTTGCGAGGAGTTCTCCGTGTCACCTCTCATGCCATCTTGAATCTCCAAAATCACTATTGAGAGTTTTTATCATAACTGTATATTGAATTCTGTGAAATGCTTTTTCAGCATCTGTTGAGATGATCATATTGTTTTTATCCTTTTGTTAATGTGGTGTATCACGTTTGTTGATTTTTGGGTATTGAACCATTCTTGCATCCCTGGAATAAGTCTCCTTTCATTGTGATGAACAATTCTTCTGATATGTTTTTGATTTGGGGTTGTTAATACGTTTTTGACGATTTTTACATCTGTGTTCATGAGGGATATTGGTTTGTAATTTTTTTTGTAGTGTCTTTGGTTTTGGTATTAGAGTAATGCTGGCCTTGCAGAATGAGTTTGGAAGTATTCTTCCTCTTCTTCTTCTGTTTTTTTTTGAATACTTAAAGAAGGATAGATATTGGCTCTTTAAATGTTTGGACGAATTTACACATGAAGCCATCAGGTCCCGGAATTCAGTTTGTTGGGACTCTTGATTACACTACTTGTAATCAGTCTGTTCAGATTGTCTGTTTCTTCCTATGTCAGTCTTAGATGATTATACGTTTCTAGGAATTTATCCATTTCTTTTAAGTTATCCTGTTTATTGGCATATAATTTCATAGAATTCTCTTAATTCTTCCAATTTGTCATATTGGTTGTAACTTCTCCCTTTTCTGATTTTGTGTCCTCTCTCTTTCTTGATAAGTCTGGCTAAAGGTTTGTTTGGTTTATCTTCTTGAAGAACCAGCTCTTGGTTTCATTGATTTTTTTTTTCTTTGTTCCTAGTTCCTTTATTTCTGCTCCGATCTTTATTATGTCTCTCCTGGTACTGACTTTGGGCTTTGTTCTTTTTCTCATTCCTTCAGTTGTCAGGTTAGATTGTTTGAGATTGTCCTTGTTCCTTGAGGTAGACCCGTATTGCTGTAAACCTTCCTCTTAGAACTGCTTTTGCTGTGTCCTACAGGTTTTCAATCATTGTGTTTTTCATTTCTTTCCATGTATTATTTAGTTGTCTCTTTGATTTATTCATTGATCTATTGATTATTTAGAAGCCTGTTGTTTAACCTCCATGTGTTAGTGTTCTTTTCCAGTTTTTTTTTCTTTTAATTGATTTCTAATTTCATAACATTGTGGTCAGAAAAGATGCTTGATACAATTTCAGTTTTCTTAAACTTATTGAGACTTGTTTTGTGACTTAACATGTGATTTATACTGGAGCATGTTCCATGTGCACTTGAGAAGAACGTGTAGTCTGGTGATTTGTGGGTGAAATGTTCTGTATATGTCTGTTAAGTCTGTGTGCTCTTAATGTGTCATTCAGTGCCACTGTTTCCTTATTGATTTTCTGTCTGAATGGTCTACCCATTGATGTAAGTGGGGTGTTAAATGTTAAAGTCCCCTACTATTTTGTTACTATCAGTTTCTCTCATTGGGCCTGTTAGTATTTGCTTTATATATTTAAGTGCTCCTATGCTGGATGCACAGATTTTTATGACTGTTATATCCTCTGGTGGGACTGATCCCTGTATTATTAGGTAGTGAGTGCCCTTTGTTTCTTGTTACTTTTTGAAGTCTGTTTTGTTTGATAGAAGTATTGGTACTCCTGCTTTTTCTTGCTTCTGCTTGCTTGGAATATCTTTCCATCCCTTTACTTTTAATCTACATGTGTCTTGAGATCTGAAGTGAGTCTCTTGTAGGTAGACTATAGATGTGTCTTGTTGCTCTATCCATTTGGCCATCCTGTGTCTTTTGATTGGAGCATTTAGTCCATTTACATTTAAAGTTAGTATTGCTAGGTTGGTACTTATTGCCATTTTGTTAATTGTTTTCTGGTTGTCTTTGTAGTTCTCTGTTCCTTTCTTCCTCTCTTGCTCTCTTTACTTGTGATTTGATTATTTTCTTTAGTGTTATTCTTGATTCCTTTCTATTTATTTCTTGTGTGTGTATTACGGGTTTCGGTTGCTTTCTATGTATGTAACAGTCTATATTAGGTTGATGGTTGTGTAATTTTGAATACATTCTAAAAGTACTACTTTTTTTATCTCCCCCCCCCCACTTTATGTGTATGATGTCTTAATTTACATCTTATGTCTTTTTATTTTCTGTATCCCTTAACTAATTTCATATAATTGATTTTACTACTTTTGTCTTTTGAGGTTCGTACTCGTTTGGTTATTGGTCTCTAACTTTACTGTAGGTTTGCTTTCACTGATGAAAAACATTTAAATTTAAAAACAGCTCCATATGAAGAACCTTTAACATATACTGTAAGGTTGGCTTAATGGTGGTGAATTCTTTTAATCTTTGTTTATCTGGAAAACTTTTGATCTCCTTTTCAATTCTGAATGATATCTTTGCTGGGTAGGGTGTTCTTGGTTGTAGATTTTTAGCCTTTCAGCTATTTGAACATGTCATGCTACTTCCTTCTGGCCTGTAAAGTTTCAGCTGAAAAATCTGATAGCCTTATATAGTGTTTCCCTTGTAGGTGACTGTCTACCTTTCTCTTTCTGCTTTTAAAATTCTCTTTAATCTCTCTATTTCAATTACTGTGTGTCTTGGTGCAGACCTCCTTGGGTACATCTTCTTAAGAGCTCTCTGCACTGCACTTCCAGGACCTGGGTGCCTATTTCCTTTCCCAGATTGGGGAAGTTTTCAGCTTTTATTTCTTCAAAGAATTTCCACCCCTTCCTCTCTCTGTTCTCCTTCTGGGACCCCTATAACGTGGATGTTGTTTTTGTTTGGAGTTGTTGCAGAATTTTCTCGGCATCTTCTCATTTTTAGAAATTTTATTCTGTCTGTTATTCATCTTGGTTACTTTCCACTACCCTGTCTTCCAGCTCATTGTTCTTCTGCATCCTCTAGTCTACTATTAATTCCCTTTTGTATTTTTCATTTTGGCTATTGTATTGTTCAGCTTTGATTGGTTCTTTATAAATTTTCTATCTCTGTTGAAATTCTCCCTAAGGTGGTCTATTCTTTTCCCCAGTTCAGTGAGCATCTTTATGACCATTACTATGAATTTTTCATCAGGTAGATTGCTTATCTGTTTCATTTAGCACTTTTTCTGGTGCTGTGTTTTGTAATTTTGTTTGGAACATACTTCTCTGCCTTGTTTTATTGGGTCTCCGTGTTTGTTTCTATGTGTTAGGTAGGTCAGCTGTATCTCCTGGTCTTGACAGGACTGGCTCTATGTTGCAGGTGTCCCGTGGTGTCCAGAAGTGCAGATCTCTGCCCTCCAGAGCCCAGTGCTCTAGGGGCATCTCTCTATGGCTGAGGTGCAGCTGCTGTGGGTGGGCAGTGGGTAGAGCCTGCCCTCTGCCTGGCTGTCCACAATGGCTGACTGCGGCTGAGCTGATGGTGTTGGGTGGGTGGGTGTGCTGGGGAATGCTTGGGCTGAGCCAGTGGGGTAGGAGAAATGTTTCAAAGCTGGCTCCTGCAAGTCTCGCCAGTTGGGCTGAGAGAGAGAGGGTTGGAACAGTGCTGTCCACCTGCCCTTTCTCCTCTGGAGAGAGCCCCCTCAGACTGCCACCCCTTTGGCACACTTCAGGACTAACAGATCTCCTTTCAAACTGCTGCCTCTTTGTTGGGCCTTAGAGGTACCAGCAGAGCACACTGGTCCTCCATAAGCAGAGACTTGGCTGCCCACAGCGTTCCAAATCTCCTTGGTGTCCAACCCCAGATCAACACCCATTGACCTTCAAAGCCCAGTGCTATGGGGACCCATTTTCCTGGAGAAGATCCCCAAGGCCAGGTGTGCTGGCCGGGTTCCTGAGCATTTTTCTCCTCCCCGCTCCATTGCTCCATTCCCCTCTCCCTCCTGCTTGTGGGTCGGAATGGGGGAAGGGGTTGGATCAGCTCCGCTCCTTTGCCCTTCCCAGTGTGGTCTTTAATTCGCCAGGTGTAGAAGGTCTGTTCTGCAGTCCGAGTTAGTCATATTAGATGTAGTTGCCTTGGTGTGTACGTGGGAGGAGGTGTTCAGTGACCTCCTATTCTGCCATCTTCCTCCACTCCTCCCACTCAAGCTTTTTAATAATTCTGCTTCTTGAAATCTGCCCCAGAGAAATTACCTAAAATGTATTAAAAAATGTTTGCACAAAGATGTGTTCATAGATGGATAAAGAAGATGTGGTACATATATACAATGTAATACTATTCAGCCATAAGAAAGAAACAAATTCTGCCATTTGCAACAACATGGATGGAGCTGGAGGATATTATGCTCAGTGAACTAAGCCAGGCGGAGAAAGACAAGTGCCAAATGATTTCCCTCATTTGTGGAGTGTAACAACGAAGCAAAACTGAAGGAACGAAACAGCAGCAGACTCAGAGACTCCAAGAAGGGACTAGCGGTTACCAAAGGGGAGGGGTGGGGGAGAGCAGGAGAAGGGAATTGAGGGGTATTATGTTTAGTACACATGGTGTGGGGGATCATGGGGAAAACAGTGTAGCACAGAGAAGGCAAACAGTGACTCTGTGTCATCTTACTACACTGATAGACAGTGACTGAATTGGGGTATGAGTGGGGACTTGATAATATGCATAAATGTAGTAACCACATTGTGTTTTCATGTGAAACCTTCATAAGAGTGTATATCAATAATACCTTAATTAAAAAAAAAGATGTGTTCATAGGACTATTTGTTGCAGTAATAAGTTGCCGGCAACCTAAATATGTAGCTGTGTAAGAATCTGTACCTGTCCAAGGTAAGCACTGGCACATCCACTTTTAAGTATTAAAAATGCATGCAAAACTTTAAAATATCAAAAGTGCTTTCCTGTTCAGTGCAATAAGCAGCATATGAACTTACATAGTAATGTGACTTGATTATGTAGAAGTGTTGTCACAGAAAATAGAAGTGAGCTAGAGAATGATTTGAGTAGCAGTTTTATCACTCGATATGCTCGTGCAGATAATAGTGATTTTGTAGGCTGCTTTGGCACAGGAGTCGGGACTGCTGGACACAGCAGCAGGGCCTCAGAGGCTGCGGGTCGGGGCATTGAGGCCTCCCAGCTGTGGAGAAACAATAGTACCCCCAAGGTGCTTTAAATAAAGAGGTGGCTGGTTTTTGTGACAAAGTCAGCCACCACTGTTACTTTTCTTTTGAATGGAAAGCTGTTGGGCCTGTTTGCAGCGTCAGGTCTGTGAGTGGCTGGGAGAGCCCTGCCTTAGGTGGTGGCATGTAATATTTGAGTGCCATGTGGTGGGCTGGCCTGCCGGGAGTCCCCAGCAGCCTGCCTGGTCACTTCATTGTGAGAGCAGGCTAGCAATGCTGACCATGACCTTGTAGTGTTGTGAAGAGGACGAGCAGTTGGCCCTCAGATGACTGTCAAAGCGCTTGGCCCTCAGGAGGTGGTCATGGTTATTAGAGAGCTTATTTAGAAGCATTTGGGGCCTTAGGCATCACTTGAGGCCGCTGTATCGTTCTGTTTGCAAGAGGGCATCACATTTGAGGGTTTCCTGGGAGAGCCATAGTCCAGGGTGAGGGGTCATATAATTAAAAAAGCCTGTGACATGCTGGAGCTTGATGCAGTTTACAAAGAGGATTGTAACACATGTCTCTCCTGACAGAGATCAGAGAATGTACTTGTGCTGTAGAAGCAGGGTGCCAATCCTAGAGAGAGCAAAGGCCTTAAGTCACCCGTCTGGGGGATGAGGAGTTTCCTTTTCTTAAATATGTCACTCTGGGGAAGACAAGTAGTGAATCTGTGGCATCTTACTACACTGATGGACAGTGACTTCATTGAGGTATGGGGGCACTTGATAGTATGGGTGAATGTAGTAACCACAGTATTTTTCATGTAAAACCTTCATAAGAGTGCATATCAATGATACCTTAATTAAAAAAAAAAAGTCACTCCAGGAAGATACGGGTCTTTGTAACCTTACATGTTCAGTGGTACATCTTATTTCTCAGGCTTTATTGAACACTTGCTTTTACTAAATGCATTATGTCAATACTCTTTATATGGGGGCAGCAAATAGAGAACTGTTTGCTTCCACTCATGTCCAGTATCATTAAAAGGCTGGGTGGCTTTCACCTTTGAGACAACATTGCAAATATGATAGAATAGGTAGCAGTCACTAGTTTTAATAAGTATACAAAAGACACGTGCCTCTTTCATTAAATACTGTTTCAGGCCTCATGGGCCTTTCCTGTGCTCTAGAGCAGGAGCACACCTGGCCTTCCCCTCAGCTCCTCGCGTTGCCTGACTGATGGGAGTCCCGTGGGATTCCAGGCTGGGTGGGAAGGCTGTGCTGGTGGTTTGTGAGAGTCCTTCCCTAAGTCAGGGAGCTGACACTTGAGTATCTATCACAACCTGTAAAATCCCTTTTAGTTTAAAAGTAAATACATAAAAAGGGATAAACCCGTAGACTTTTGCAGCCCCAGGTAGGACCTGGTAGTCAAGATTTGTGCCCCGGTCTGCCAGGCTCCCGAGGCCGGCTCTCCACACATCATGGCTTGGTTGTGTGCATCAGTCTGTTTCTTCCTGCTGGGAAGAAAATCACGGGACCCACAGCTTTTGCTGTGGCGATTATATAGTAAATCTTTAGCATCTGGCAGAAATATACCCCAGGACCTTGTGAATCGCAAAGTTTAGAAATACTGTATTTTCCAAAAGGCACAGTAACATAAAACAAACATTTTACATGGTCCCTCTAAACTGTTTTTGAGAGTTCTGTTACTCTGTGATAGGAACACTCAGAGATCACCAAACCAAGTTACAGCAGTGAGTGGGGGTGGGGTGGGGGTAGGGCTGTCCTCTGTGTTCTCATGGCCTTTGAATTTGTGGAGCCAGCAAGGGATTGCTTCCCGCTGCCCTGCCCTTCCTCCCTCCACTCTCCCCACAGGTAGTTTATTAGCAGTTCAAGTCCTATCTTGTAATTTACTCCTTGAAAATTTAAGTACTAACACAGTTTAACTAGACTGGTTGAAGGGAAGCTGCAGTGTCGTTTTCCCTGTGTGCAGGCGGGGGCTGGGGAGACTGGCGGGAGGGGGGTTTTCCCTAGTGTTCTTATGAACTGGGATTGTTTTTGAAATTCAGTTTTCATTTATGATGATCATCTGTTACCTTATGTGGATCGAATCTTAAGTACTTAATAGTATCTTTCTCTTATATGTAAATCAGTTACTTATTTTTAAAGGGCTGTTAATGATATGTAAAACAGGATACCTACCAGAATTGCAGTGAAAGTTGTAGCTCATTTGTAAAGTCATTGCTACTAAGCGCCCCTTCAGTGGTGGTGGTAATAAAGTGAATTTCTGTGTCTGCAAGGTGATGAAGTCAGCCAGTTGCCTTTGTTCTCTGCCCTAACGGCTGACCGGCCAGGGATCGTCTGTGTGGCTTGTCTGCTGTCCTCCTGTGTGGGCCCATTGTCTGCCTGGACTCCGTCCTCCACGCCTCATGCCTCGGGGAGGGCTGGCGCTGGCTGAGCTCAGGGAAAAGCCGCTCTTCCTGTGGGAACTGCATGCGTCTTGAGTCCTCCGGGCTGGCCGGCATGGGATGGAGCTGGGGAGCTGTGCGGTGTGGTCTCATGGGATCCTGCAGCAGCCAGAGCGTGCGGAAGCCACCACGGTGGGGGCAGGTGCGACAGCAGGGTGGGCGCAGTTCAGCGAGCCAGCCTAGGTCGTGCGTCCATGCAGAAGCTGGGGGGAACTTGGATTGTTTGTTCTGGAGTCTTTAACTTGTCTTTAGCTCTTACTGAAAGGTAATGTTTTCCCTCACTGACTAACTGTCTCAGCTTTTTGGCAGAGGATTTTTTTGGCAGTGTTTTTGGTCCAGCCTTGTGCGAAGCTTTTCTCTCTGCATGCTGTGCTTAATGCCACAGCTGCGGAAACGTGCTTTCTCCTGCTCACTCACGGTGGTGGTGGGTTTTCCTCATATACCACAGAGGAGCTGGTTTCTGTCTGTAGCGAGGGGGTGTAGGCTGCCACACATGCTCGGAGCAGTGCTGCACATAGCCTTTCATACTGGTAATTAAAACATGAACTCGTGTAATTTAACTTTTGTTTTAACACTGAAAAAGGACTTTTTGTCTTGTACATCTGTGAGAGATTTTTTCATTTTTAAAATATTTTTAATTTTAGTTGAAAGGTCCATTACATTTCATGTTATTTTTTGAAGGATAAGATCTGGATTAAAATGTAATTCTTTGATGTGGGTGGCTGGCGTCACACTGTGTTCTCTGTCCACTGGTCCTTTGACTTTTGTGTCCAAGGAGTATTTCTTCGAAGGAAGACATTGTAATTGCAGCATGAGCACCCAGATTCCCCCACAAAGCGGTGAACCCCCAGAGCAGCCCCTCTCCCCCCACCCCCCAGCCTTCCGTGAATAGGCCCATTCAGGGGCGAGACCAGAACCCAGTGTCCCTGTGAAAGGGCCTCTGATTCTTCTTCAGTCCTGCAGGCTGTGAGCTACTTCATCAGCCTTGCATTACTCATGAATGAATGTACTCTCCCCAGGACACGAAGACAGTGAACAGAGGAGTCCACACTGCATTTCTGATGTTGGAGTCTAAATGTGGCTCAGTTGACTACTTTTCTCCTAAATGTTTAAATATAAATTTTGATTATAAAAAATCAGGGAAAAACAGCAAGTTGATATCTTTATCCTGTACAGTGTCTTTCACATGATTAATTTAGGATAAGTTGTTTTGGTGGACAAATAACTCATCTTAGCATAGTATGTGCTCAGGAAGTGCATGTAATGTGGTTTTCTGGTTAAGAAGGTACCGACTCTCTGACAGTGGGGTGGGGAAGCTGAGGGGAGGATTTCTCTGTCTTATGTCCCGTCCTCTCGTAGCTGGGAGGGCAGTGCAGTGTCAGGCCTGCCGCCCGCTAGTTGCCTGCTTCTGGATAATACTTAACCTCTTGACACTTGAGTCTTTTCCTCTATAGATGAACAGGCTTTGGCAGGGACTGGGCACTGTGTGTAGAGCGCCTTCCTCTGTGCAGGGGCTCCGTGCTGGCTGTACTGCCTGCCTGCCCTGCGCCTGGCTCTGCCTGCAGCCTCTGGTGCCTTCTGCCCTGCCCCTGCCAGGAGCCTTCGCTCAGGATTACTGGTTGGAAGGAGGCTCCTGTGTTAGTTGGTTGTTTGTCCTTCATCTTTATCTCAATGTTTAGGACTTGCAAACTGATGGGGGCTAAACTTGCTAATAGAGGGTATCAGGAAACATTTCACAGTTCGCTTATAATTTTTCTGCTCCCTTTAAATAAAGTGTGGCTATTTAAAGGTTGTGGTACATGGGTAGACCTCTAATTCTGAATGTGTGTAGGATTCTCTGAGACTATAGTCCATATTCTCAGTGAAGGTCTGTGGTTCCCAGAAATGGATGTAGGTTTGCTAGGTGCAATGAGTAAGCTTCGTGTTTTAGTAGAACTGTACTTTACATATGCTAAAATATGTAGGTTTTAAGGGTATAGCTCCGTGGGCTTTGACAGTGGGCTGTAACAACTATCCAAGTCCCGACAGAACATATCCACTGCCCAGGAATGCATCTCACGCCCCTTTTCCCATTGTCATCCCCTTGATTCCTGCCATCAGATTAGCTTCACCTGTTCTTGGATTTACTATAAAATGGAATGTGCAGGGTGCCCTTTTCATGGTGTTGAGAGATTAATCCGTTGTCCATGCTGATGTAGTTATCAGTGGTTCCTTCTTACCTGCACGGATAGGTGTGGCCTACTTGATGGTGGAGTCCTTACCTGGGTGTGCCTGCCTCAGCTGTGCTTGGTCATGAGATGAAGTCAGCTGTGTGGCCTTGATAATGATTCAGTGCATGGAGTTAGTCGTTATCAGGCATAGGAGTGGTGATACTGAACATGAACGCATCAGTGTTACATAGAAGCAGTGGTGTGAAGAGTGGTGATACACTTCCCAAAGCTTATGAATATCTTAACGCCAACTAATACTTACTCGTCATTTATTGTAGGTGCTACAGAATATTTTGGAAACAGAAAATGAATATTCTAAAGAACTTCAGGCTGTGCTTTCAACCTACCTACGGCCATTGCAGACCAGTGAGAAGTAAGTAAGATGAAAAATAGTGGGGACTACAGAATAGTCGCCTTGGGCTGTTCCCGCGCCTTTCCAGAGGCTCCAGGGTGAGACCCTGGTCCGCAGTTCAGGGTCCCAGTCTGCTGTAGACACAAGCAACTGGTCTGTTAGTTGTGGGCTTCACCAGGGCATTGGGGTGCGGGAGGAGAGGAAGCTGTTCCCCTCCTTTCACTGTTATTTTTCTTGGCTCTAGGTTAAGTTCGGCGAACACTTCATATTTAATGGGAAATCTAGAAGAAATATGTTCTTTCCAGCAAGTGCTTGTACAGTCTTTAGAAGAATGTACCAAGTAAGTAAGATGCTAAAAATCTACGCAATTCAGATGGGTATAACTGGTATTTAAAGTATCAAATTTAATGTAATTTTAGAATTTACATTTTTAAAGTTGGAAACTAAGTTATTTTGAATCTTTTGGGTATATCAACTTGTAAAGTGTGTTTTAGACTATCCAGTTTTATAGTAGGGATCTTTGAGGGGGATCTGCTGCTTATTCAGAGAAAGGAGAAGGGCCTCACATGAGTGGTGCTGTGTGAGGCACTGGGGGCAGGGGGAGGAAGGGGATGAAGCTCCCCCAGAGGAAAAAGCTTGGAGGTGCTGGTGGCTTAGCTCATTGCACGCCCTGGCTCTGCATCCCTGCGAAGACCGTGGTCCTGGCCCTCGGGGGGCTCAGAAACCGTGAAGCACGACGTTCATGACGGGATGTGTCGTGGATCTGGTTTTGCTTTTCCCAGGGTTTGGGGGAGAGGGGTGTGTGCTCTGGGTGATAGGCCAGCAGCTTTATTTTTTTTCTGTGGGAATAGTTTTATGTTCTTAACATCAGACATTAAAGAATATTTATTAGGTGCCTGCTTGGTATTGGATGACTTAAAGTCACAGTGTGCGTGCAGAGTCTTTAGTTTGAGCCCCACAGGTGATACTGATGTTTTACGTGTGGACTTGATAAAGGAAAGTGACATTTTATTTTTAAATTATCTTCATTTCTATAAAGATGTATGTTCTCTTGGAGTCTGGGTGGTCTCTGGTTTCCCTTCCAGCTTTTAACATGTGTCTTTCTCAGTCTTGGAGGTGGTGGGGTGGCCTGCCCTCTGTGCGGCTAGGTAGCAGTTTGCTGTGCAGCAAGTAGGTTTGCCCTGTAACTTTAGCTCCCAGGTTTTAAGGCATTTCCCAGTGGGAGGTGGGGCAAAGCTGAAGACCAGAGTAAATACTGGCTTTTCAACAAATTCATGTTATTTGTCCATTCACAGCACATTTGGCTTGCCTAAAGCACTGTCCTCACATGACCAGGATGAGAGTACTGTGAGAATGACTGCTTCCCTTCTGGTGAATGAATGACAGTCATTTCCAGCAGTTTGGGGTCTTTGTTCTCTGGGCTGCAGATAACGTGGGCTCAGTAAATATTTGTGTATTACCTTTTGCAGCACCTCTGGGCGCCCTACCAGCCCTGTGCAGTGGGACAGATACCCCCTCACTGCAGGCGCCCAGGTTGGGAGCTGGTGTTCAGAGAGGGAGAGTCACGGCTTACTGTCTCGTATCTCAGGCTCCCGTCCCTGTGTCGTCTCTGAATTTGGCAGGACTTAGATGTGATCTTGGCCAGCTTCCTCAAGGGTCAGTGTGTGGTGTTAGGTGTTGAATTTCCCAAGGTGGGCTGCAATGTTTGAGACTTCAGCTTTCCTTATCAGTCAGTCATTCCTTCACTTTTTGTCATGAATATTCTGAAAGGGTTTGAGAGATTGGGACAGAACTGAGAAAAAATTCAGGTTTGACACCCTCTCATTCCTAGGCTCCCCTGACTTCCCAGCAGCTGGGTTGACCCTATACCTTGTGGTTTTCTCTTGGGGTTTAGCTGACCAACATAACACAGCCTTGGCCAGTGTTGGCCCCAAAGCGGAGAGAACCAGAGACAGGCCACAGGTCCTTCCTTCTCCAGGTGCCAGTCTTCCTCTAGAACCTTCCTGCTTCTGATGTCTCCTGCTGTCTTCACATAGTTGGTTTTTTATTTTGTTCACAGTTTTTTTTGTTATCTATAGGAGAGTCAATTCGATAGGAGTAACTTCAGTATAAGCAGAAATGGGACCTTCTAGATTTTATAGGCCCCAGCTGGGGGCTCTCCCTCTTCTTGGAGTCATTTGCCTGCCAAGTCATGACCATTCATCGCCCGCTTTTGCCAGCTTCCAGAGCTGGTTCCAATAGTCTGTTCTGTTTGCACTCGTGAACCGATGCCTCGTGATGATGGGTGGGAACTGCCAGTGCGGGTTTGGGAAGGAGCAGGCCCCGTGCGTGTGCTCAGCCTTCCCCCAAGGGAAGGGGCGCTTGGGCTTCTTCATGTGCCTGTCTTGATGCTACCTCAGGACAAAACCCTGCTTGTCCAAGCAACACGTTCTCCAAGTCTCCTTGTTTCACACAGAATTTTAAGCCCTCATGCCACCTCTTTCTCACTGCCCAGAGCCGGGCCTGTGGGCTTGTGGCTCTGCGCAGGTCCTGGCATCTGGATGCAGGGAAAGGATGCGGTGAGTTCTCTGCCTCAGCAGAGCGGCTCTCAAGTCAAGGGCTCCCCCCTGCTGTACTCACGGCAGGAGCACTGAGGTTCCCGGGCTGGCTTGTGTTCATAGAGGGGCGACACGTGGAGGCTTTTCTGACTCAAATTTTGTTCATTAGCAGTTTTCCTTCTGTCTGTAAAATTTAGGGTTTTCCCTTTGTCTCCAGGTTGCCTGAAGCTCAGCAGAGAGTTGGAGGCTGCTTCTTGAATCTGATGCCACAAATGAAGACCTTGTACCTTGCATATTGTGCCAACCACCCGTCTGCAGTGAATGTTCTCACGGAGCACAGGTACATGCAGGTAGCCGTGGGGTAACTGAAGGAGACGGCATCTTGGGGCACCCTCCAGAGCAGCGCCTTCCCATCAGAGGTCACGGTCAGAGGTCTCCTGAGACTCACTGTTCTGTTGGCTTGTTTACTCAACAGTAATTTTCTTAATTAGCCTCAGAATTAGTGCCTGAGAAGTACTGATGAGAGAAGCCTTTGAAATGCTGATTAGCACTTTTGTAATAGAAAAGGATGCATTTGAAGTCTCCCTGAGCCTAGAGCCCCGGGACAGTGGTGGAAGGAGCCAGTGAGTGTGCTGGAAGGTGGCCGCGGTTCTAGTCTGGCAACTGGAATCCTGTTTCTCTCAGTTCATAAGCCGGAAGTACATGAGACAATTAGATTTGCTGTAAAAGAAAATGACCCATTTAAAATTAGGATTCGGTTTTATAGGCAAAACATTACATTTGAGACAGACCATTAGCTGTCCAGCCGAAATACAATGACAGCAAGGGGACAGCATGCACGGGCTTCCTGCCATCCTGTGGGGTGGGGCCGAGGCCTGGGCGGCTGCCGGGAGCCTGTGGGTCAGAGTGGGCTGGCGCCCTGCCAGGAGCCTCGCACGGGCTCTGTTTCTTCTTCTCCAAGAGGCACGCATTCTTCTGAATAAGCTTTTAAAAAATTGTTCATGGTTTGTTTAGAAAACAGTCCAAAACTTTAAAAACCATAAATGAAAATGTGTTTCAGCAGCATCAAGACAAATTTCACTGTGCTCTTAATTCAAATGTTTAACTTCAACTTTTTGTTTCACTAATTTTCCTCCCCTTTACCTGTTTAACCACTGCTTCCCTCTCCCCCCAGCCTGCCGTGGCAACTTCAGCTTATTCTTAACTAAGCATTTCAACCTAAAAGCTAGGAACTGTTGTGGTGAGCATGGCTGAGCCGCTCAGCAGCCTTGTGAGTGGCCGGGGGCGTGGTAGTGGAGGGAGGCCTGGCCCAGTCAGCTGCCCGGCCTTGGGTTTCACTTCTGGTTTCAGCTCCCTTCTCTGAAAGTGCACGTTTGCAGGGCTGCTATGAGCGTGAGGCGAAACCCGCTTACAGGGTGAGAACTGCGCGGACGCGGGTGCCCCGTGGTCGCTGATTGCTTTGTTGTCTTGTCATCTGTGACCCCTGTCCACCCCTGCCCTGACCCTGGGAGTTCCCTGGGTTCAGTGTGGTCACATACTGAAGGGTTGCCAGCTCTTGACCCCCACGTGTATTAAAGCATCTCCAATCCTGAAGTAAAGCAGCAGTCTGACGCCAGGAGGAGAGGAAGAGCGATGTAGTTATTCTCCACAGAAACAACAGGCCCCAAGCCCCCACCTTCCCGTGAGGTGTTCTCAGCTCTCTGGGAGGGCGGGCTCCATGAGCACGAGTCTCCCTAACACAGGGTGTATGCTCTGTCACTCACTCCTGGGAGTCACAGACTAAATGCAGTTCCCACAGAAGTGACACGCAGGGATTAAATTTGTGTCTCTGAAAGTTCTTCAGGAGTTACTGGTGCAGCCATGGGGGAGGCGGACACCAAATAGGATGGTGGCATGTAAGCCTGTCCTGTGTTTGCTCTCCCACCCTCTCGTGTTTTGAGGGGGGTGTTGGTCCTCTAGGATTGGGTTGGAAGTATGGGAAGAGAGTGGGGTGAACAATTTGAAGGACTGATTCGCTTTCTAATGGAAGTGTGGATCTGTCCTGACGATGCCATTTAAACGAGTTCAGACTCACCTTACTAAATTGTTAAGACTTTGAAGGGAAATGGCATGTATGTGCTGTTTATCCTCTCTTCTGTACTGTTAATGACTGTTAGTGTCATAGTTGAACCGTAGGTACAGCATTTCTGCAAAATAACAGGGAGAGAATGCTGCTGTGTTCTGAGTGGGACCTTCTGGGCCACCTCCACATGGTGTGTCCCTGTGCTGGGAGGTGGGTGGCCTGAGGTCACACTCTGGTTGTGCCAGCTGAGACAAGGCCCTCCAGCTGGCAGGTGCCCATCAAGGCAGGGTGCGCTACCTGTGTGCCCTCCTGAGGTCCCTGAGCAGCTCAAGTGCCCGCTCAGTCAATTCAGACCCTCTTCCGAAGCTTCAGTGGAGGGATTGAGGCAGGTCGCATTCAGCCAGTAGCCAGCACGCACCACTTTGTATTCTGGGATCTTAACTTGTAACCTCTTTCCCACTTCTCTGCGTTTGTTGAAGTTTTAAAACTGCCACACTTACCAGTAGACTAATCTGTTTTCATACTTGGATTTACTTTTAAAGGATTGATTTGAGTGTAATATTTTGAAGTTTGAAACTCTTATTTGCAGTCTTATGATCCTTGCATTGCTAGTTTAAATTCTGAGTATGAGTCTTTTGAATGCAGATATGACCACAGTTCTGTAGGCTCATAACTGAAGTGTGCCTTTTGCATTGTCTTACAATAGCAGACATCAGGTGTTCATGGCTGCCTATTTTGAATGAATTATGGGTTTCTTAATTTAGTCTGTAAAGTGGGTTTTGTTTTTTCCAGCTTGCTAACTATCCCCTTTAGCTTGGCTACATGGTAATTCTGTGTTCCTCTTGCAGCACGCAGTGCCATCTCAGTAGCTGCAGGGGACATACACTCCACAGACACAGCCAGCATCATCATAAGTTAAGCTCAAAGAGCCATTGTTTTGTCAAAATAGCTGTAACGAGCTGTCCTGTTTTATTATGGTACTGAATTTTAAAAAGCTGAAAAATGAAACAGTGGTCTATGAAGTTCTGTTTCCTTAACTATGTATAAGAAACTGTTTCTGGCATTACAAGACTGTCATGTGGATGTTAAAAGAAGTTACTTTGCCTGCAAAAATTTCCCATATGTTTTTAGTCACAGGGTTTTTTGGTGGATAAGTGAGTACCTTAGTTTTGTTAATTTTTCTCTGCCATAACTACAATTATAAAATTCCAAATATAATCCTGTAATATCAGAAATAACCTGAATAGACTTTTCCATGATTTTTCTCATGGTAGAAAAGGCCCTGCATGAGATTACATTTAAAGGAGTTGAAATAGACTTTCAGTACCATAAAGTTTCATTTCTGTGGGACCATGCTTGATCAGTTGTTCAACCCTTAGGGAAATGCTGGTAAAAATTTCTCTTCCTTAAGTCCGTCATTTCACTCTGCTTGTGCTTCAGGTGTTGACAGAATGAGTGATTTGAAAAGATGAGCGTGTCTGAGTAAGAATGCCTGGGGAGTGTGGGGCAGGCATGGCGAGGACGGCAGGGCACGGCACTGTGGTTGGGGTGCCAGACCAGACCCCACTTGGGTTCAGCCGCCTGCAGGCTGTTAGAGCAGTGGCAGGGGCCTTCATCACTGGGTGTCCTCACCTGTAGGAGTGAATGATGTGCGTCAGAAGCCCCAGTGGTGGTCATGGGATCAGGAATAGAAGCCTGCACTGTGCTGACAGCAGAGCTCTGGGGCAGTGGAGTGGCCTCTGGCCCTCCCACCTCCTTCCCGACGCGTCTTCCTGTGTCAGCTCTCGCTGCTGCCTGGGTGGAGCGGCTGTGGCAGTGGGTGGGAGTCGGTTTTGGAGCCTCCTCAGTCACCCACCTGTCTCTTAGTAGGAAGAAACTGGTGCCAGGGATGGGAGAAGGCAAAGGGATGTTAAAATGCGTAACTGTGCAGGACACTCTAGGACACACTCATGGCTTTTGTGTCATAACCACCTCTGGGGTAAACAGGAGACTAAGCCACAGCGAGGTCCTGAAACATCACATCGCACTCCTGGTTCCGGTCACCCCGGCCCTGTGGCCTCCCTGGGAAACTCACATATGCCAATGCTGAGTTGTGTGTGCCCGTGAAAGGGTGTGCAGGCTGTGCACACTCCTAGAAGTAGTCTGATGGCTTCTGTGGTTAACATGTCTTAAGTTGCAGCACCATGATGGGCTGTCTTACAGGAGTGAATGCATTATGAAGCTTCTTACAGAAATGAGAAAATGTTAGTTTTTATAACTAGCATTATGTAAAATGTTTCCTTTTTTATAATTTTGATTTTGATGTCTCCTAAATGTATGTATGTTTATTTTAAAAGGCTGATTAAAAAATATGTCTATAGGTAGGTACATAGAGAGCAGGTACTATTAATCACATTATTACTGTATTTTATGCAGCCTAGGAATGCAGTCTGGCTTTAAATGCAGCTTGTCTGGCCTAACCGGGTCACCTGAGTTTCGATAGAGGGGTAGTTTCCTCTAGAGGTCTTCCATGTTTAAGAAATGGAAGGCTATTTCCTGGTGATTCATTAGTTTTCAACTTAATATTTGAAACCTTGTATTTCTAAGTTGGTTTAATTAAGGAAACTGCTTTCTCCTTTAGGTGCCCTCGCAGAATCTAAGTGAGATCAGCTGGAGGTGGGTTAGAGGTGGGCACTGACACCAGCTCTTATAACCACCCCTATGAAGTCGTTTTAGGTGAAAGTATAGCAAACTGTCACATTCACCACTTTTGAACTGGCTGTTTCAAATGCTTTAGCCCAAATATCGTATTGGTTTTCACCAGGAGCCCTCAGTGTGTCTGGTGTTCCCAAGAGCCTTGGCCAGGGAGCCAGGTGTAGCTGGGGAGCCTGGAGGAGTGGGGAAGGGGAGCAGTGCCTGGGTCCCTGAGGTCAGGTTCAGGTGACCTGCACCAGAGGCTGATGTGCTCAGGTGTTCTGCAGGCTTTTCATATTTATTTTGACTTCATTTATAGTGTCCTTCCCAGTAGGTGACATGGGGTCCCAAGAGTTCACCCAGCTCCTCCCAGGGACCTGAGCTGCTGCCATCTGTCCTTCCAACCTGCCTGCCCCCAGCTCCCCACGTCTCAAATGGCGCATGCAGCCAGTAAGGGAAGCACACTCGGTGCCTAGGCCGGATCCTAATAAACACCACCTGCCCTACAGTGGGTGAGGTGCGGAATTTCAGTCCCTGACATAGGTCATAGTGTGTCAGTGATGGCTTGGTGCCCAAAGCTGTGCCCCTGGCTGTCCCAGGGTCATTCCAGACTGTTGAATTGGAGCTCTCAGCAGACCCAGGTTTGCTGCTTGATGGCAGACTACTCTGGAGGGCGTTGCTGGTCACAGAAGTTAGATGAACAGTAGCAAGGAAGGTGGTGAAAGATGAGAAGTAGAATATGAAAAAGTTGTTTTTATGCTTTTTAAATTTCTGAACTACATTCAGTTTCCTCACCTACAAATGTGGATAGCTTACTTGTATATCATGAGGATTAAGTGATGGGATGCTGTGAAATGCTCTGAGGTTTCAAAGCCTAGATGCACATTAATCATGTCGTGCTGCACGGGGGCACTCAGAAGATCAGGAAACCTTGCTAGTTGCTCTCCCAGAGTGCTTCAGGATGCAGTCTGTGTTCAGGGGGGCCTGGGGGCCCCCATGAGCCTCCAGAGGGTTGGTGCCCTGACTCAGTTCACCATAGTTTCAAAGCATCTTTACTCCCTAATTTCTTACCACCATGAGATTCCCAGATAATTGAAATCTGTTCAGGCTCTCGAGTGCATGCTTATGTTTGGACACTTCTGTGTGGAAGGGGCTTGCTGAAGTGGCTGTTCGCAAGTGCGATGGCAGAGGAAACGTGTATTCTGTCTTAGGCACGATTGTTTTTGCTCATAGTGAGAGCAAAACATGAACCTGCTGGGGGTTCTCCCTTTGGTGTTTTGAAATAACCAGCACATGTTCAGCTACGGGAGCACCCTGCTGTATTGCACAGTCCCAGTGATGGCTGGTGGGGGTGAGAGCGTGTCCTCCTCCCTGAACTCTAACAGTGGCATCTTCTTCCTTTACCGTGTGGCCGCTTTCTCAGTGAGGAGTTGGGGGAGTTCATGGAGATGAAAGGGGCCCACAGCCCAGGGATTCTCGTGCTGACCACCGGCCTCAGCAGACCGTTCATGCGCCTGGATAGATACCCGACACTGCTCAAGGAGCTCGAGAGGCACATGGAGGTACTGCTTTTCTGTGGCCGTCACTGGGAATCCGTTAGCCACTGTCACAGAGGTTATGGTTAGGGACTTACCTTAGAAACCAGAACCAATAAAAAGTGTCCACCAAGTGTTTTAAATCAGTGGATTTTCAAAATGATTTTAAGTGTTTTCTCCTAACCCAGCTCTAAAAAAAGCATTTGCCCCTTCATCTCTCTCACCCACTGCTACTGATAGAAAATTCCCAGAAACTAGAACATGTTAACCTGATTTTCAAATAGCATTCAGGTGTCATATCAGGAACATTTAGCTACAGATGTTAAGTGCATCAACTTGTAGAGTAATAATGGCATAGCAATCACTAAATTAATATGTGTTTATCTCATTTTTGAATGACAGGCTGCAGGCCTGCAGAAATTTGGGTTCAAGTTACTGTCTTGGCTGTTGTCTTCTTTAAAGGGCAGCCCTCCGGGCCCCCTCATGGAGGCCCATGCCTGCTGCCCTGGGGCCAAAGTTGCTGAGGCCGTGCGGACAGGCAGGCAGCAGGTGCTGGCTGGCTGACTCCTGCTCTTGGCTTTTGCTGTACAACATTATTGTTTCCCTGACGTCCACTGCTTCCATGGTTCCCTTAAAGAATAAGAAATGGCACTTTAATGCTGAGAAAAATAGGACATGTTATGGGTTGCAAAGTATTGGAAAAGTTTCAACTAGCCTACAGACAGTGCGTTTTTAAGAAAAAACTCGTGATCATGTTTCTTTCATTCCAAGGATTACCATCCAGATAGACAAGACATTCAGAAATCCATGGCTGCCTTCAAAACCCTCTCTGTAAGTGATGAAGCATAATTGTGTGTGTTCTTCTCAGACAATATTATGGCAAGTAGATGTAGAAAAATTGTTTATCACCTAAAAATGTTAAGATGATTAAAAAAATTGTGAAGTATAATTTTGGGTTTATGCTAAAATAAAAATAAATAGTAGCTAATCCGTGGCTGGTAAATTCTCATGTTTTACTGAACTATGGATATCAGAAAAATGAACCAGTTTTAAGTTTTCAAAAGGCACCGTATAATTGTTGTTCCAGATACTTAAACGTGATGTAGAACATGTTTGTGAGCCCCACCCACGGTGTCTTTAGTGGCGGTGTGAATCGGACACTGCTGGTTCGATTTTATCTGCTTTCTGTCTTGCTATGTTTCTGAAATCTGTGCCTCTACTTAGAGCACAAGTATACAATCAGAAAATACTTTCCTCGTCCAGTCTCTATTTCTTCTTCTGAAAGTGGCAAGATCTGCTATATTTTTTCTAGAATAGTGTTTCTTACAGTGTTGTGAGTTTTGTCTTTGTTGACTTGATTCCATACTTGTGCATTAAGCATATTGTTCAGTAGATGATCTGTTTTAAGAAGTGAAATACAAAGCAGTATGGCCCAGACTTGGAGATTCTGGGTGTGTCTGTGTCTCTGAACAGCGCTCCTCTGTCTCAGGCCCAGTGTCAGGAAGTACGGAAGAGGAAAGAGCTGGAACTGCAGATTCTGACGGAAGCCATCCGCAGCTGGGAGGGAGATGACATCAAGACCTTGGGCAGTGTCGTTTACATGTCCCAGGTCATGATCCAGTGTGCCGGGAGTGAGGTACTGCAGTGTGAGCGTGTGCCACCGTGGCTTCCATCCCTCTCTGCAGGGTAGATGGGGGTGGTTGGGAGAGACACGAGGAGACCCCAGCCTTAGGCTGCTGGACTGACTGTGCTCTTACTCCAGTCTCAGACTGTTTCCCTGAAACCATTAAGATGCTTTGGATAAAAATTAAGAGCTGAGCATAATATGTATTAAATATAATTTTTTTTTCAAACATGCTTTTTTAAATTTGTCAGTGACAGTCAAGATTGTGAATACGTTAGAGTGTTATATCTTTATGATTGTGTAATACAAGATTTTAAAGGGATGTCAAATGATGACAGCATTCACTGGGGCTTCTGTCTTATATCATGGTTTGTTGCCTACCTTTCATCATTGCTGTGATATAATGGTGGCTTCTGGTATATTAGTGAGGCTTAGCTGAGTGTTGCCTACCTGACCAGTTTCGATCCAACCAGGATCAATTTTTGATCAGTTTGTATCAGCAGAAAGATGGTGTCCAGACAGGACTTTACAGCAGAACTTTTCCTAGTTAGGAGCCCAGTGTGGAAATGCCGGCCCCAGGGTATTTGTTCCTGCCGGGCCAGAGCCTTGTGCTCTTGCTGTCATTGGAGGAGGAACTTTGTTTTCCAGGGTTTAGGTGGTGACACTTTGCTGTTGTGTATGCTAACTAACGTTTGCTTATGGGGTTCACAGTTTTCTTAGGGCTTGGTTTCAGTGAGAGATGAAAGCAGATTGTGACACCCCACATAGTCTCTGTTCCACTGTTCACATGAGTTATCTGGTCACTGGGTCACTAAGCAAGTACCTCCTTATGGTTTTTATTCTATCTTTGTAAAACGTTAACATGATGAAAATGTGCCAGTGACTCATTTTCAAACATGAAACTCTTAGGATGGTAGGAAAACTGACACTTACAGTCACATTGTTTGTGTGTTCCTTCCTGACTGTGACATGTTTAAATGAACCACCCCTTCGGGGTACCATATCAAACCATGATCAAAAAGCCTCACAAATTCTGAGAAAGTTTTTAATCGTGGACTTTTCAACTATTTAAAAATCTGTGGAAACATTTCCCAGAGCGCCTTCTTTGTGATACTAGGTCTGCAGGATTTCCGTAGGTGCGGCTCACAAAGTGGCTCGGAGTTGTGCTGGTGACTGAGCTGACGGTAATCAGTTGTAAAGATTTATGCATGGCGGGGCTCCCGGAACCTGTACTCGGCCATCCACACGTACGATGGGCATCTTTAAGAGGGTAGCACAATAAGTAGTTCTCACAACTTCCTTAAAATCCAGAAGCTCTTTCTCAAGGCACTTCGCGTGCACTGATTCGGGACTCTGTTGGGGACACGGCGTCCTTGCGTCTCGTCACTTCGGGCAGTGGCAGCCGTGCTTCTCTTTCTGTGTCTCCTTTGAGGTTCCTGAGGGATTTTTGTCCTTTAGTTGTGGTCTGTCTGGGCTTTTCTCACCTTATTGAAGTGAATGATTTCTTAACACATAAATAATGCATTTAAGTCTTTAGGCAAACTGGGCAAAGTGTATGGGGCGGACGGCAACAGCACTGACTTGACTGGTCAGGGTTCGTGGGGGGCCAGGGCTGAGTCATAGACCAAAACTGATTTTAGCATTTCATCCTCCCCTCCTTCGGCTTGAAGGGTCTACCTCTGCCCCCCTCCCACCTCACCTGCCAAACTTGTAAGTTCTTTTTCTCCATTTTCTTTCAACTGCAAAAATAAATTTTAGACTAATTAAAAAGAGTTAATGGCACAGGTGAACTCCTTAACCAAATCTTTAAAAAATATGTTACATGGTCGTCTTGTGAATCTTAAGAATTTATCATATTTTTGTTTCCATTTAATTTACCTAATAAAATTGGGTAGAAATACTGAAATAAGCATAGCATAATTTTTCATAAGGACTAATGTAAATATTCTCACATGTGTAGGTGTGTGGTTTTTTTATTTAAAATTTGGATTTGTTTGTTGTTTTACATTAGGAAAAGAATGAAAGATACCTTCTACTCTTCCCAAATATTTTGCTGATGTTGTCTGCCAGTCCAAGGATGAGTGGTTTTATCTATCAGGTAAAACACATCTTGAATTTATATTTTATTGTTTATTGTGGATCTGAGAATGATTTCCAATCTTGAAGTTATGTTAAATAGTACATTGTATTTATCTGTATATTGCGTGCAGTGTTGCATGTTGGAGTGTGCACACACAGCTCCCATCTGTTCCCACCCTCGCCTCACCGCTAAGCAGAAAGGGGAGGAAGCAGGGAGACTCTGCGGAACAGCCATGGGAGGACACAGGCTGGCGGCTGCAGCCCCGCCATGGCCTCCAGTCCTGCTTTGCTGCTGTTGTTCCTCGCACGCCGCGCGGCCGTGGTGGGGAGGGCAGATGGCCCTCCAAGGGATGGATTGCCAGTGTCGGGATGAGTAGTGGCGAATGCCATGTCGCCTTTTCAGGTTTAATCATTTCACTGATTTGGAGAAGATAGGAGCTGATTTAAAACAAAGATGCAAGGGAAGTCTTTCTGCTTCTCTCCACTAAGTTAAAATGTGCCATGGAGTAGCTTACATTTTCTTCCTATGTCCAGAGGTGCATCTGGCAAGGTTTCACTGCTTTTTCTCTGAAGTTGTGGAGCTAATGTGTCTTGCACCAGTTTTCTTAAGCCCTCACCTATCACCAGGTACTACTTCAGCAGAGTCACCACTTCTCTGAGTTACACTGCTTCAGACATGTTGTGCGTTGTGACCAGTAAGAACACTAGTGAGTCCTGAGTCAGGCGTCCACTGCTCATGTGCCTGCGACCCAGTGAGTTGTGATCAGTTATTCCAGAAGGAGCACTTTAGATCTAATAAAGCAAATATGTATGAACAGACCCAGGAAAATGCTCTTAGTTTGTAAGCCTGCTTCTGCGTATCTGTGGCTGAGGTAGCACCTGCTTGGGTTCCCCTGGCTGGCAGCTTCCACTTTGAGTGACCCTGATACACATAAAACCAGGCCCTTCCTGTCCTCACTGTGGGGCAGGTGCAGGCCCTGGGGCGAGGCTGGGGCACACGCCGTGGTTGCCTGGATGTGGGCATTGATATGCCACGGGGACCCTGTGCGCTCAGTAGGGCTCTGTCTTCCTGCTCCTTGCAGACGCCTGGGAGGTGTCCCTGAGTGCTGTGGCCCATGGCACATAGAGCACCAGTACCCGTTTCTGGCTTTGGAGGACATTAAGCGCCAAATCCCGTGCCAGCCATGCTGGCACCGGGTTAGATGCAGTCACATGCTTGCTGTCTGTGCACTTCTCTGCATTACAGAGGCAGGCAGGTCATGCAGTGATTTCCCAGTCACCCGACCACAACAGTGCCAAGCGCTATCACGCGCCCCCTTCTGACCATAGGGACAGGCTTTCTCAGTCTGAGCACTGTTGGCCTCATGCCTGGACCATGCCTTGCCTGGGAGGGGGTGGGAGACGGTCCCATGAACTGTGGAGGGTTTGCCAACACCTCTGGTCTCTGCCTGCTAGGTGCCAGGAGCACCCAGAGTCCCTGTGGGGAGAGTGTCCCTTGTGGGGAGAGTGTCCCTTGTGGGGAGCTGCTTGTGGCGGCACTGAGTGCGTCCTGGTCGCCCGCCAGCAGCGTGGCCCCAGATGCTGGTGGGCGTCTTCCTAGAGGTGCCACCGTGTGCTTCGTCGGTGCCGCCTTGCTCTCAGCTCTGTGCTGACGGCGAAGCCCATTCTCAGCCCGTTTCTTCCTGCTGCCTCTCCATCAGCACTTCCTGTGCCGGTTGTGCCCTGTCCTCTGTTTGCGGAGTGGACGGATTGGCTGTTCTGGTCTGCAGCGCTCAGCCCAGCTGTGCACTCGCTGGCTGGTGGGTGGCTGCTCCCATTTGCCCCTGGTTTTGCCTTCACGTGTGGACCTTTGTCTGCATCTCTTTGAGGCAAATCAGTGCTTCCTTTTTGTAAACAGTCATTTAAAATAGCTCCTGGCTGGGTTTTTTTTTAAATCATAATGTGTAATGCTTTTATGTCCTGGTGTGTACATTGAGAGTAACTCATCAGGTAAAATTTATTCTTGTTCTGGTTTGCTGCTTTCTGTTCTGGCTGCATTTCTTGATTATAATAATGTGATTTCTTATTTGAGATAGAAGTTTTGTATTACACTTGCATCTGGTACAAAGAGCTTTTTTGACTTACAAATACAGTTCCTCTGCCATTTCTGAAGTCATTTAGTATTTGATAACGGTACTCTCTTTACTAGAAAAGTACTAATTCTTTTTTTTGTGTGTGTGGGGGGTCTTTTTTAGGGAAAGCTACCGACGACAGGAATGACAATTACAAAGCTTGATGACAGTGAAAATCATAGAAATGCGTTTGAAATATCAGGTGATAGGCGTCAACTTTGTGGCTGCTGTCATGTGAGGAGAGGCAGCTCACTATTTGTATGCGGGCTGTTCCAGATGGCGGCTGCTGTGTGACTGTCCAGAGGGCAGCTTTTAACTGTCCAGAGAGTGGCTGCTGTGTGATTGTCCGGAGGGCGGCTGCGGTGTGACTGTTGGGAGGGCGGCTGGTGAAGTGCTGCATTGCGCTCTCAGGGTGTTTGTGTGTGTGTGTGTTTTCTGTCTGTTTTCTCATTTCCACCTGTTTCTCTTCTAGGGAGCATGATTGAGCGCATATTAGTGTCATGCAGCAACCAGCAGGACCTCCATGAATGGGTTGACCATCTACAGAAGCAAACGAAGGTCACGTCTGTGGGCAACCCCACCATGAAGCCCCACTCGGTGCCATCTCACACGGTAAGGGCCTCGCTCTCCTGCCTGCACTGCAGGCTCAGCCTTTGGGTGAGTCGCCAGCAGGTCACCTGGTACTTTGAGGCATAATCAATACCTGGACCAAGAATGCAGAGTGCCTGCCTGTGATCCCATGCAATCACCTCACGGGGATGCCCTGCTGAGGGGCTCCAAGCTGCACCTCCTCCCGTGGTTCAGCCGCTTTCAGCAAGGAGTCTGCCTGCTCAGAGAGGGTCCCCGAGAGCCATGGTCCCATACGTGGTTTTTCTGGGAGTTTTAACTATGTTTGTATGTTTCATCAGAAAACAAAACAAAAATACTGTGATGAAGTGGACCAGATTCATATTGAAGGCTTTAAAATGCAATTTTTACTCACTGTTTTGATTTTAAGAGATCCATTCACTTTCTACTTAGAAAAACTCACCAGCTCTTTGACTTTTTAGATGCTTAAACATTTCCAAATAGATCACCAAAGTGTCAGTGTTTAAAACTTTTCTTTACTGGTGTTTTATGCTGAAGGTGTAGCTGTTGATTTATTTTAACATTTGTCATCTTTATCAAACCCAGTTGGTAGATTTTTCTCATCTCCTAATTAGCACGTTTTCTACTTTGTTGTTTCTATCTGTGTATAAAGAAAACGAGAAATGCTGTTTTGGTCAGACTAATAGTCTGATAGAAAACTTTATAAAACTTCATACCAAGTAAACCTTTGCTCTGTATCTGGACCCTGGTCTCTCAGGCTCCTTTTCCTGTCACCCAGAGGCAGGGGGGCATCCCTGCGGCAGGGAGTTCAGTCCCCACTGTGCACAGGCACTGCTCCTCCCCTGTAGCTTTTGAAATGTGTGTCCTCAGGGAGTTTTCCTCGGGGTAATGTCGTGTCTCTGTGATCTGGCATTTCCAGCCTGAAGAGTATTCTGAGCCAGCACAGAGCATACCTCTTTTCAAGTAAGGAGAAAAACAGTCACTACTACTATAACATCCTGCTAGAAGGGATGTTTTACGTAATTTTCTCCTTTTGTGAATTTAATTTGAGAAAATTATTGTAGTGGTTGTGTAGCAGGTTGTAAGACCCACGTGCACACAGGACAGGCACGTGGGTGCAGCAAAAAGTGCATTGCTGCCCTGGAGCCCCGTGGCCTCAGCCGGCGCCGAGCCTTCCCTTTCAGCACGCAGTCCCATCGCTGCAGCTCCTAGAGGAGAGCTCGCAGGGCCGCGCAGCGCTTCCCCCAGTGGGCTGCCACCTTGTTTTGGCTACTGTGCGGTCGTTCGCTAATTTTGAATATTACTTACTTTATTTAACATGTTCTCATTTGTCAGTGGGAGGGAATATTCTTGGGTTTTCCAGGATTGTACAGCCCATGAATACTGTCCTCCTGAGAAACTAGATTTCCATAACTTTGTTTTGATGAAAGCTGACTTTTTCTGAAGATAACTTGTTTGGTCCTAGGGTTAGGCAAAATTTTTCTGTAAAGCAAATATTTTGGCTTTACAGGCAATACATGGTCTCTGTTGCAGCTGTACTTTACTTTGTACCGTGAAAGCAGCCATCAGCAGGAATGGGCCTTGTGTCCTGGGAAAACTGTTTTTTCAAACAGAAATAGGGGTCGGGCCCTTGCTTTGCCCACCCCTCAATTACCAGGCAGTAAATAATGATGTGTGACTAGGGAGAATTACCCTTCCCTAATCAGGGAGTGCCTGTTCTTGTATAAAATTCTGACATCTACTCCAAATGCAGTGCCCTTCTGCTTATGTTACTCTACGGCAAATAAAGGTGGTGGTAGATGTCAGGTCTCCGATCCTGGCTATGGCCAGAGCAGCAAGGTGGGGGTGCTTGTGCTCGGCCCAGAGCTGGAGCCTGGGAGTCAGAGATTGCAGAGAGGTGGTAACACCCTGGGCGGTGTCTCATGGGGCGTGTTTAACAGTTGGCGGGATCGGTGGCCTTGGACCAGGTGCCTCGGTCGCTGATTGGTCCATCTCACTCTGTCCTGGGCAGCTGCCCTCCCACCCGATGACGCCAAGCAGCAAGCACGCGGACAGCAAGCCCGTGCCGCTGGCGCCTGTCTACCACACGCTGCCGCACCCCTCCCATCATGGCGCCCCACACACCACCATCAACTGGGGGCCCCTGGAGCCTCCGAAGACACCCAAGCCGTGGACCCTGAGCTGCCTGCGGCCCGCCCCACCCCTCCGGCCCTCAGCTGCTCTCTGCTACAAGGAGGTGAGGTCCGGCGTGCTGGGTTCTGGCCACGTGCCAGTGAGTTCAGAGATAGGGAAAAGCCCGCCTTTCTATCCCTGACAGAAAGTACACATTAGTTCTTCAGGACTGGGAAGGGTCTGCATTCGTTCTCATCTTCCCTTCTGCTGCTGCGGGGCCTGGGAGGCCTTCAAAGACCCCCATGGGGGGGTGCTCATGCTGTCTCAGACCCTCTGCCCCTCACGGAGGGGACTTTCTGCTCACATGACCCTGGCTTGGCTCCTGCCACTTGGAGGCCAAGGACACAGAAGGCTTCACGTAGGTGCCCCCGAGCTGCTCACCCAGCCTGTGTGGCCAAGGGTCTCGGGAGCGTGGGGTAGTGCCCTTGGCAGGGGCCGTCCCCTGCAGCCTTGCTAGCAGCCCTAAATATTTTAACACATAGAAGAGTACTACATGTGTTATAATTAGTCCTTTATGTTTTTTGTTCTTACCGAATTTTGTTTTTTTATGACATATCTTGCTTGTAGTTACATGCCCAAGCCAGAAATGTCTTTATCATGGGCAGTTACTGGAAGAATGTGGGTGTCTTTGCTCCTGTTTTGCACAGGCGTGCACTGGTGGATTTGACTCCTGGGCAGGAAAGCTGGGCTAAGAGTGCTCCGTGTAGGAGCAGAGCAAGGGGAGGGGGCAGTGAGCATGAGCTTTCAGTTCGGGAGGTCTGCCTACAGGTGCTTGGCTGGATCCCGTGTTGGAGAACAGGTTTCACACTCTGTAATTACCGTCTGGTATTACGGAGTGCCTCAAGCACGTAGTGAAAAGCGGTCTTTCAGGCGCATGCTGCCAAGAGTCAGGACGGGGCATGGGAATGGGTGTGGGCCACCGCCTGTGCACTGCTGCATTTGCGCTGCCGGGGCCTGGGATGCCCGCTCTGATGTCCCTGGGAATGGATTGCAACTGCATTTCTAAGAGCTATTTAAATTTTGATTTTTATCGAAAAGATCCTGGAGACATACCTTTAAAAACAAGTGATGCTCCCTCTGTGCCTTCCATCTGATTCGTCCCATAGCATGTCACCTTCTGAACGTTGGTTTCCCAGTTGTCAGATTCACGAATGGCTTCTGGGATTGAAATGATGCAGAAGTTAGCCCTTTTTTATTTCAGTTTTTAATATATGCATGATAATTGAAACCTCACCCCACTGGACTTTGTCCTGCCGTTTTCCACCTTCATCTCTGCACAGCGTTTAGAAGCTGTGTTAGAGAAGTAATAGGTGTCACATTGTGGACATGGCCCTGGATCAGGGTGAACATGGCCAGAGAGAGTGCTCTGTCTTCTCTGTGCATCTGCGCTGAAGGCCAATAGGCTGATTTTATTACCATTTCTTCTCCCTAATGCTTCAAATATTTATCGCAGGGAATTGTTCTTTCCTTTCCTTTCCTTTAAAAATACCCTTAGCTTCCTCATCTCTGGTTAGCTGTAGCCAATGGGTCTGCTGCAGAATCGGTGTGTGTGGATCAGTGCACGTGTTGGCCAGCGGTCCGTCCTCCTGCTCCAGACCCTGCCTGCTGCTGCCGTGTGTTGTCAGTGTAACAGGAGGGCTTTTGTCAGAGTCAGTGCTGTTGGTATTACAGGAAAGTGAAAGAAGCCCGGAGCTGCAGCCCCACATGGCTGTGTGACTTGGAGTTTTACCCTGTCATCGCTGCCATACTGATTCTCCAGGGAATCACTGCCTTTGGGATGTGTCAGCATGTGCCCGTTTCTTTCCCTAGGATCTTAGTAAGAGTCCCAAGACAATGAAAAAGTTGCTACCTAAGCGCAAACCCGAGCGGAAGCCTTCAGAGGAGGAGTTCGCACTGAGGAAAAGTGAGTGTGTGTGGTGGCATGGTCGGTCTCGCCAGCTTGTGGGGTGGGGAGGTGACAGGCAGCTCTCGGAAGCTGAGCCAGGGTCTGAGCCTGGGGTCACTTGTAAAGGAGATAGTCTGAGCAGCAGTGAGCCCCTCCATGCTGGTGGCACAAGCTGGAGAGGTGCCCAGGGCTGGTGGTGGCGCTCCTGGCAGCCTCCCCGAACAGAACCGAGCCTCTGTCGGCTCCTCTGGGAATCTGGGCAGGGGTGCAGGTTTGCTTTGGGACCACCTGTCCCCACCGTGCCTGTGGTTCCCCTGTGTCAGGATCGCACCCCTGCACAGGCACGTGGCTGTGGATCTCATCTCCTGGGCGGCCCGTGCACTTGTAGGGTCTCCCCTGCTCAAGTGTAAACCCCAGAGGCAGTACTGAGTTGAGTGCTGGTTTTCCCAGCTTCACACAGTGCCTGTCATAGGAGACACTCAGGAAATAGCATGCAGGTAAGTAGAGCAATTTCCAGAAGCAAATGATTGGAGAGGTTTGGTGCGCACATGCTGCCTGCCTCCTTGGTGTCCAGCTGTTTCCTGGTGTGACAAGCAGGAGGGGTTCCATGCACACAGACAGCTGTGGGGCTGTCGGGATTGTGGGACCTCTAGGGGGTGAGGGGATGGGCAGCCCAGCCTGTAGGAGCCTCCAAGGAGTTGCAGGATGTCTGAACGGGCTCTGCCTCCCTGACCCTCTGTCCCTGCTCAGCCTGTCCGCCCCTGCGCCTTCTCAGTCCCCATGCTTCCCGAGACCTGCCTGCCACACGTTCACAGGTCTCCTTTATCTCCGGGAGCTTTCCTCCTCTTTTCTGCTTTACCCACTGGGACCCTTCAGAAATTCATTTCTGAAAGAAGGCTCACAGGAGAGACATTTTTAGTGAGGATGTGAGTTTGGCTGGCCTCCCCACAGGGAAGGGGGCAGCTTGGAGCGATGGCCCACCTGGTCCCCGGAACCCGGCCAGCCTGCACGTGGGCCTGCCCTGCCACTCGGCACCGTGGGGCCTCCTTATCCTCAGTATGGGGTGGTGACACTCTGGGAGGAGTTGGTGCAGCAATGAGCCTAGAGCTGCTCCCTGAACATGGATTCTGACTGCTGCGTCCCCTGACATGTGCCGTAGCGGGTACTGCATGGTTTGCCATGGGCACGCGGGGCTGTGTGGTGTTACCAAGACACCTCACCTTGTGAAGTGGGATGAGCAGAGTCAGACCTGGGATGGGCACCTGCTCTGTACTGACCAGCTGTGAATGGGGTGTTGTGTGGTCCCTACGTCCAACAAGTGTTTGAGCCCCTCCTGCCTGAAGGCTGAGCACACAGCAACAGCTCAGGTGCTATTCCCTTGACAGGTAGAGCCGTTTGTGTTGTGCCAGGGACACAGCAGTGAACAGACGTGGACCCTGTCCTGGTGGAGCCATGCTCTACTAGATGCAGGCGAGAGATCAAGCAGGGTGGCTGGGGGCCTGGGGAGAGCATTGTTTGGATCAGCAGCTTGATGGGATGGGGGAGCCAGTCGAGCGGATGTTTGAGTCAGGCTCTCCAGGCACTGGCTTCAAGGCCCCCAAGGCAGGAGCCCTGTAGCTCACATGGTGGGGGTGATGGAGATGTAATGGGAGATGGTTCCCACAGGTGCCTGAGCGACATTCACAGTCCAGTTGTGAACTGAGGACTGTGTGGGACTGCTTGTTGCTGTGTGCCAAATATATAAGGACAGAGGTGGGGACAGGGAGGCCAGGTGGGAGGCTGTGCAGTGATCCAAGTAAGGGTGACACGAGCGTGGCCTGGGCTGGGTGATTACAGCAGAGGGGAAACGTGAACAGTTTTCACATTTCTTTGAAGAACGAGTCTACAGCAGTGGTTCTCAACTGGGATGACTTGCCCCCCACCGGGGATGCTTAGTAATGTCTGGAGACATTTTTGGTTGTCACGACTGGCTTCTAGTGGGTAAAGGCCAGCAGAGAATGGTGTGACCCAGGTGTCAGTGGGGCCGAGGCTGAGAAACGCGGACCTATGAGGCCATTGGCCTGGGCACCTGCAGGATGCGCTGGAGGGGCTGCGATGAGGCAGAGTCCAGGACTCTGCGGCCCTGCGCTAGGTCTGGGTGGGAGTGACAGTTCCAGAGCCGTTCTCCATGCTTACATGGTTTCTCAAGTTTGAATGGACAGGTCTGAGTCTGTCTGTTCCCCAGGTGAGTTGCTGGCAGAGGAAGCTTTGAGGGAGGGACCAGGAGATAAACCAAAAGCCAAGGGTTTCCCAGTGGGTTGGAGGGAAACTGTCGCTGCCCTCTGGGTAACTAGTCGCTATGCATAGCCAGCGCTTAGGAAACATGATTAATTTTCTGAGTTATTTTAATCTTTGTTATGTTCAGAATGGTAGACATTTTTCTGGTTCCTGGCACATTGTGTAGAAGATGTATGCTGTGCTCTTGTTAATTTACCTTTCTAACTAACCTTTGATGAAAGGTTGCTCGTCAGTGTCAGTGTGACAGTACACCCTGGGGAAGCCAGCGCCCTTTCTGGTGTCACAATGCTCTCCTGCACTTTGGGAGATGGGAGTGTACTTCCCATGTCTGAAAATGGCAATCGATCCATCAGCCGGCAGGGCAGGGCACTCACAGAGGGGACAGCCTGCCTGTGGAGGCTCCTGTGCAAAGGTCCCAAATTAAACCAGTTCGTCACCTTTCTTTCTCCTGAAGGAGGAGTTCATTATGGAAAACTTGTTAAATGATTGGTCCCAGTTAGTGAAATTTCTGTTTCTCAGAAGATCCTGGTCCTGAAATGTATTTTTTACGAAGGAACGTTTGGCTTGCCTTGCACGCCTGTATCTTACTTCCACAAAATGACATCAAGGCTTTATTAAACAGTTGCTAAATACTTCAGTCTTCTATTCTTTCCACATTTTATTAGAGTAGCTGAGCCTTTTAAAATAGTTATCCAAGTAGTATGTTATAAAATACAGAGAAGTTAGAGAAAATCAGAGGAAAGAGAGGAACCTTTTAGCTAAGGATGGTATGGAGCATATGGGTGTGAGGCCAGGCCTAGTACTGATACTTAGATGCTACTAGTCTGGGAGTCTATTGTCCATGCCAGTGGTCCCTGAGTGCAGGTGAAGCCCATGTCTAAAATAGGCTGGAGTTTAAGAGCGAGCTCTGGGATGACCTCTCTGAGCCCTGGGTTAGATAAGATCTCCAGTAGGAACCCGCGGACCAGAGGAAATCCTCTTCATAAAGCATCGCCTCTCTGTCCGGGCCCCCTGTCTACCCCCCGTCAGGTGCAGGTGGAGGGGACTTACCCTTGCCTGCTGCCTACTCAGCTCTGGGCACAGTCCGGCTTGTGTTTGTCAGGTTGGCGTGTGAAAACCTGATACTTGGGGAACAGGTGTCTTTCTTGCTGCCCTGGGGGAGTGGCCTGTCCTGGGTTCTGGCCCTGTTCCAGCTTCAGCCTGCGGGTCCGGGTTCTCCAGGTTAGTAAGACAGCTTTTGTATTTAGGGTGTTAAGTAACCCTTTACCAGATAAAAAATACTCTGAAAAAGCTACAAATCCTTTTGAATGTGACTCTTTTATGACTACTGGAGAACAGAAGGTGATCTTGTCGCTTCTGGAGTGGGTGACTATGCGTCACCTTGTCAGTTGTACTGGTTGTTGGACTGATGTGTCGTCCTCACCACTGTAGCTCGTGATGTGTCCTGTCTCCCTTGACAGGCACAGCGGCCTTGGAAGAAGATGCTCAGATCCTGAAAGTCATTGAAGCTTACTGCACAAGCGCCAAGACGCGGCAGACACTCAACTCAAGTAAGTGTCGCAGCCTTGGCCTGGGGGCGGGGCTCGTTCTGGTGAGGATCTGAAGGAAATGGCTCTGTCAGGCTGCGTGAGCTCGTGGCATGCCCGTGTGGTCCTCAGGGAGCTGTTTGGGGCCTTCCAGGCCTAGGAGGACTGGGGCCCTACATCCCTGGATCTCTGGAGTGGGTCTGACCTGTCGGGAAAATAACTGATTTCTAGGGAAATTCTGCTGGAAACCTTTAAGTATAAAGTACTGCCAGAATTTGTAAAACTTCCTTTTGCTTAGAGAACTGTTTAGGAGACAGTGGAAAATTCATTCAGGTCAGCTCTTTATGCTGTTTAAAGCGTGGGTGCGGTAGTGGGTTTTCTTTTTAGCTTCTTAGAATTACAGTCTAAAATAGAAACCTAGAGCCAAGCTCTGTTAGCTCCTCCCCCCTTTTAAAAATAACTGCCTTTTTAAAGTTAACAGAAGTAAACAGCTAATTTACTGGTAGATTTCAGCACCTCTCCATTTACATGCATCTGATATTTAATGCCTTAAGTGAGAAAATCTTAATCTGTTGTGTGAACAGTAAAGAGGCGGGCTCTTTTTTATATGTGTGTAGTTTTAAACTCGCCAGCATTGGGGGCAGAGCGCAGCATGGAGGCAGGAGCTGTGCTCTCGTGGTTTGTTCAGTGCAGAGGGCTGAGCTTCTTGTGTCCTTTTGTACTGTTGTTTCTGGTGGGCTTTTTGTGGTGTTTTCTTCCTTTTTTCTTTTGAGACCTAAGTGGTTCTTATTTGCTTTCAGCATAAAATCTGGTTTCTGTTAGATTGTGTGATTTTGGTTCCCTTTCCACCCTGACTTCGGCTGATCGCTGATGCTCACCTTTGTTCTTGCACCCTGCCTCATGGTGGTCCAGAACCACGTCATATGAGCCCTTTTCAGACTAACACTGAAGAAGAGGCAAGTGGGAAAAGGAATTTTCCCCTGCTTTCTTTAGTTTTTGTTAAGTTGACCACAGCTGTGAAGGTGGGGCCAGCAGGACCGCCCCCTGGGTGTGGGGAGGACCCGGAAACTCCTGCAGGGGCTGGTGCTTCTGGTGCCCACCTGTGACATTAGGCCGGCTTGTCAGTTCTCGCTGGTGGAAGTGCTTCTTCAGAGTGACTAGTCTGTAAGCAGCAGAGAGATAGAAGGGCCTGAACGCCGAGAGAGTATGTGTGACGTTGGCAGGCATTTGTAAGTACAGATTATTGTCACCTAAGATATTACAGCCTAAAGTATCTGATGAGAGATGGTGTTCTAAGTAAAGGGCTGTAAAATGTGGCTATAGTGTTTTGGGTTTTGAATTTGAGATTTTAAAAATTACTCATCTCAACTTCCTTTATTTGAGATAAGCCGTTAGTCTCAGCTGGAGCAGCCAGGGGCAGGAGCCTCGTGTGCGCTCTGTGCGGGCCGCTGTTCTTCACCTCGGGGCGAGGGCCTCGTGGCGTGCCTGTGGCCTCGCACATCCTGGGGCCTGAGAAACGGCCCCAAGGGTCCACAGGTCTCTGCTTGGGCTGCCTTTGTTGTGTGGACATTTCTCCTATATATGAGAAGCGTTGGACAGGATGCTGACTTTTTCCTTCAATGGATATTATGGGCTGACCATTGCTGAGGGCTCGCATTTGCTATTATCGATGGCCTGAAACTTAACATTCTCATGAGCAGCCCTGATACGGGAAATTGTTCCTTCATGCTGGCTGTGTATAGTATACTTAAGATATTTGGAAATGGGGTCATAGTGAAAGCAGCTCTTTCCATATTAAATGGTTAGTAAAAACTTAGCATAATGTGCCATACCAAAAATTCAGCTCTTCCCAGTTTACGTTAGGATGCCAAGAAAATTTTATAAAGCAAACATCTTTGGTATTGATTTCTATCTCAGGGCATTAACGGCCTTCATGTACTATGTGGATTTAGTTTGAGAAATCCGGGTTAGTCCACTACTAGTTCTTGATAGGCTCTGGGAACGGAATTAACAGCTCAAAAACAGGAGCAGAGAGGAGCCGGTGGTCACTGTGGTGTGGCGTGCCCCGTCATGGAGGCTTGGCTTCCCACTGGGTGTCCTTCAGCCCCCTCAGCCTGCGTGTTGCACTCAGCTGCCTGGCCATTGCTCACAGCTGTCAACCACTCGTGGGCTTATCTCTCTCCTCCCATTTGTGCCCACTTCCCCCTGTCACATGTCTCTCTCCTGCCAGTCAAAGGGTCTGCAGCAGGGCTGCCCACTTAGTTGCTGCTGCCTGGCTCTGGTGGGCATGCTAAGGAGTTAGCGGTGGGATGAGGACTATTTAACCCCTCTCCCCACTCCACAACCATTCACTGGTGAGAGTTTGATAAGGTAAGTTAAGACTTCTGTCGTTAAGATGACTTCTGGTGACATACAGTCTTGCTGAGAGGTGGCCGAAGAAGTCAGTCACACGCTGTTTGAAACTGTTTTGCATTCAATACATCCTCTTAATGAATAACAAAGAAACAATTGTTAATTAACCACATAAATGGTTACTTTTATAAACAATGTCCTAAACCAGACTATTTGTTAATAGATTGTGGAATAGAATTGGTTACTTGTCAAATGCCTATAGAATTATCTCTGGACCTGGGCTTATTAATTTGTAAGAGGGTTCTTAAGTGAGTATCTTTAAAAATGAACAACTTGGAAATAGTATCATGGTTTGGTTTTATTTAAGTAATAATTGACCTAGTTTTATTCTAGGGGTTGTGTAAGTTCGTTATTAAAACCCAGCCATAAATAAGGAGACATGAACGATGTTGCCATTTTTTTAACAATATTTTCTCTCTTCCTTCTCTTCCCATCACCTTTTGCTTTTGTCTCATGTTTCTGGTTGTGGCTCTTCCTGTCCGTCCTCCCCTCCCTGGCCTGTCACACCTGTCACCATCCTGCCCGTCTTAGCATGGCAAGGCACTGATCTGATGCATAATCACGTCCTGGCTGACGGCGACCAAGCAAGTCTAGACTCCCTGGGCCGTCGCAGTAGCCTTTCCCGTTTGGAGCCTTCAGACCTGTCGGAAGACTCTGACTATGACAGTATATGGACAGCCCATAGTTACAGAATGGGTTCTGCATCTCGTAAGAGCTGTTGCTCATATATCTCTCACCAGAACTAATGCGCTTCCGAGCTTTTAACAAATGCTTGTTGTATCGCAGCCTGCTTTTCTTAGATGTTTTCTTGCTGTTCCTTGTCTCTTTTATGTGATATTTTAACAACTTTTGAGAGCATTTCTGATACTTACCATTGTACTTTGTGGAGGCTTAATTGCTGATTTGAGTATCCATTCCAGTCACTGACTGTTGGAGGCAGTGGTGTGTTCACACAGCTCGTACCTGAGGGTCCTTTTCTCAGGGTCAGTGGTGGTTACAGCTCGGAATGGTTTGGGTTTTTTTCTCAGTATAGCAACTATGTCATTTCTCTCTGGATACAGCTGTATGAACACTTGGGTATTTTATACTGAAACCATACAGGTCTGTGATCTAAGTGATCTATTAGGGATCTAAAGTTGTTACCGTCATGGACACACTGGTCAAGTAGTTGTGGAGAGACGAGAAGATGACACGCAGCGTGGGTGCCGGGAGTCCAGCCTGCACAGCCCTGCCCTGTGTGTCGCCAAGAGCCCTGGGCTGCTCTGGCGAGTGTTGCTCTGGGCCTTGGCGAGCACAGAAGAGCTTGTCTGCACCCCGCAGCCTGTGCTCGGCACACCACACAGGGTGGGCTCCCTTGGACCTGCAGGGCAGTTGTCCTCTCCAAGGGCCAGCCCACACATCAGCACCCAGATTCTCCTTAATTGGAGTAATTTCTCTTAAATGGCACTTAGCAAGCCTGTACCACTCTGCTAAAGGTGTTAAGTCCAAGCCCGAATCACCAGCCTCTGCGTGTAGATTAGAGGCATTGGGTATCCTTACAGTGAGGCTTTGGCCTCATTCCCAGCCAGGCTGCACGCTGCATCCATCCTCAGGCGGCCGGTGAGGGACACATGGTTTTCAGCAGCTGGCTGCAGCGAAACTCCATTTACAGCACCCCCGTCACAGGGACCTCATTCTCGACTGCAATGAGGATTTCTGAGTCCACTGAGGACTTGCTGTGTTGCCATGTAACTCACTCCTAAGAAAATCTCCGATATGTTGTAAGGCGATTTCACTAGCCCCACTAATTTCTGCTTCAGAAAGAACTGAATGAGACGTGGACATTCAGTTGTGGTGCTTACATCCACATCTGGTCATTGCTGGAGGGAGGTACCAGCTTTTCTCCCTCACAGGCTGTTTGGCGTTCACACCCAACCTTGAGGTCGTGTTTTAAGCATTTGTTGAAACCAGCTTCAGAGAACAAGATGCCAATAATAAAATTGGAAATAACATTTTTTCCTCTCTTCAGGGTGGCTGATTTCTCTTCTCTCACCACCTTCGCCAAAACCATGCATCAGTGTTCTGATCTGTTTGCACAAGCAACTCCAACACTGGGTCCTGTTGCTCGTGAGCCCAGAGGTGCTAGTAGACTCCCAGCAGTAGCCTGTCACTTAGAAAGCTGGACAGCTTCAGTACCGCATGCAGTGAGGCCATTGGGAAAACCGCTGATTCCAAATACCTGTCTCTTCCCAGCCCGTTACTGACCTGTGTAGTCCCTCTGGAGACTTCGTAGTTTTTAATCAGTTAGCATAAAGAAGTTGACCAGCCTCTTAAAACTAGTCAGAGCCCAGTAATAACCCATGGTTAGAGGTGGGGTTTGTGTGTATCAGCCAGATAGCAAATGGACATTTTGGAGGTAGGATAACTATGAAGTATAATTAGTATCATGCAATGAATTTAGAACCAACTTTTGTTTTGTATTATGTAGCCACCTTTTCTGATACTAACAGAACATCCTTCTTGTTTACGGGGTGTTGGCTCAATGTCTTTGCTGCCTGAGCAGACGGGTTGCCCGGGCCATGTGCCACATACCCCACAGCAGTAAGATACAGCCGCTGCGTCTGGCTTTTTCTTTAACCCAGGCATCATTTGGGTTGTCTTAATGAGACTTTCATTTTCTATAAACCAAAGTTTTGACACTTTGTCGTCATTTTTGTACCAGTTGAAGCCACTCTGACAATTTTTGTTGATGCTGACGTCACCGCAGAACAACCACCTGGCTTTTTGTTTGCTGGGTTTGCTTTGAATGTCTGGCACCATTAGCTTCTTGTGACCCAGCCGGAAGGGTTAGTGCCACAGGCCTGAAAACAGTTGTGTGGCAGTCCCACCCGCGTTTCTACTTCTGTGGGACTCCAGTCATGCTGAAATAGTATCTTATGTTTATACAGTTCTGTAATATCTATGTGTACAGTTAGTATTATAATGACTGGATGAAGAATTTGAACTGGAAGGTAGGTTTAAGCCGTTCCAGGCCCTGTGCAAATGGCCTGAATGGTGTTCCTATTGAATTAACACTTGCCACAAGTATATAAGCTATGTCGTGTTTTGCATAAAATTGCCAAAACACAGTAATATGTACATAGTGGTATACAACCTTGGAAAGACCTATATATTGTGCTTTTCATCTGTGAATGGGAAAGCGGTTTTTAGTGGGCGGCTGCTGTGTGAAGATGCAGCTGGATGTATACCTGAATGTTGCATTGTATTGTACAGTATGCATATTATTGTTTGTGGTTGCACATGGCGATGAAGTGTTTGTTTTATAAAAAAGACATCTGTTATGTACAGTTGAAATAAATTTTGCATTTGCTAGCCCGTGGCTTTTAATATTTGTTACATGGGGGGCAGGGGAGTAGCATAGTTAATGATTGGCTGTTCTGAACACCGTCTTCCCAAGGAAGGCAGGGCCGTGAAGCACTTTCTGCCTTGATAGAAAAGCTTCTACTTAAGTATGTTCTAGATGATACAAGGTCACTTCTTCACATTTTTATTCCATTTCCCTCTGATTTTTTTAAACAAGTTTTCAGTCACTGGTAAGCATTCTCATTTTTTTTGGATGCATAAATGGAAAAAAACCCAACTTTAATAGTGGTTTTCTTTAGACTAAGTTCAGTTTTTATTTTTTGTTTCATAGTGCATGCCCAGCTGACTAATAAGCAAAGCAACATGAGAGGAAAAGGATGCTAGGACAAGGTGCGGCCAGTGAGCAAAGGCCAGCCAGGCCCCAGAGAATCCTGGCTGCTCTCCTAAGAAAAAAGTTAGAATCTTACAGCTGTAGAAAGCATGGCCTTCTGGAGAGACATGTTAAAGTTACTTTCAGTTGAGTGCAATGAGATGAAACGCAGATTTCAGAAAGATTACCAACTTAAGTCAGGGGGGGTTGCCACAAACGAATCAGCGTGCTGGCAGAGTAGCTGTTCTTTCCCCACAGGCGAACTTGCTCTTAGGCATCTGGTGCAGGCCAATGATGTGCACGTGCCAGGCCTAGGCTCTCAGCTCGCGCACCAGCTCGCTGCCTGGGCGATTCACCTCTCTATAAAATGGAAACGGTCCACCTCGTGTTTCCCAAAGAAACGCCACCTGGGCAGGTTCCGGCGAGGCTCCAGCTGAGTGGTGCAGCGCGACCCCTGCTGGTGGCAGTGTTTAGCTGTCGCCGCGTGTTTCCCCAGCCTTTGGCAGCTGGTGCCCAGGCCTCTGCAAGACAGGTTCTTGGAGTCCCGAAGCGCAATCGTTTTGTTATGTTCACCCCACACCGAACGATAGCAAGACCAGCCAGCACTGTAGGCATGTATTTATAGATGGAGGCAGGATGATAGGCTAGTTTGGTATTCCTCAAACTTACCCATAAAACTGCAAAATGTTAATACTGATGCGGAAAGGAGTTCAGCCCTCAGATGGGTTTGGAAAATGCTGAATTAAATGGATGTTTTTATTGGAGGCCTTCAGCATGCTACGCGGGTGGTGTGAATCTCCAAGAAGTGGCTTGTAGCATTCAGCATTTTCCAAAATCCTGTGTTGCAGAGCCTGTTGCCCTCCTGGAAACGGCTGGGAAATGCTGATCATGAATGTGCTGGAACCGTCATGACCCATTCATCTGGGTCGCAGCCCCTTTTAGAGGAGTTCCAATGAAATAATAGAATATTTTTTTGGTAGTTAAATTATTTTTCCAACCCAAGGATTTTAATTCAGGAAAAATATGCTGTGATAACTCAGTAACCTTCAAGATAACCAGCTAATTCTACTTTTCCTAAAACTTTGTCCTCATAGAAATAGCCAACTTATTTATAAACCTGGCTACAGAATTCCTTGGTTTTGTTGATAGACTAAATGTATTTTTCTTAAATGACTGAACAATTATGTTCAAACTAGGCAGATCATTAGCATTTCAGGGGTTTCTGTGCAGGCTAATAAATAACCTTCATTTGCTAGCCCCATGGCTCTTCATGAAATCCTTAAATGGCATGTTTCAGGATCACTCAGTACATTCTGTCTATAACATTCTTAAATTTAATTTTTATAATGCTAAGTTCTTGTGTGCTCTAAGTCTGTCTGTGAAATTAAGAACTCTGTCACATGCCTCATACCAGTCCCCATAGTTTTAGTTCCTCTGATTTAGTTATGTTATATAATGGGATTTCAGGCTTTTATCTTTATGAGTTCATCTGGTAAAAGACATTTATGAGAGGCATTTTTAAGTTAATCCTCACAACAGCTCTGCAGAGAGTTTTTTCCTCTGTCTTGTGAGGACTGGACTTGGGGCTCAGTTGGCTGGGTTCACTACCCCCAGTCCCCGCCCTCCGTAGTGTGAGTTCAGGTGGTCCCGGCCTCTGCAGGACAACTGCCTATTGTCTGACCCATTTCTTTACAAAGTTGGCATCCTTGTCTGTTATGTTTGAATTTATAAATGCTGTTAGCACATAACGTAAATAGGCTGCCCAGGATGGTAGAAGGTGCAGGAATTAACTGAAAAGAAATAATACAGTATTCAGTGTTCCTGAAGTGCTGTTATATAAATTTCAGCCTGTTGTCCCATTAGCTGATTCGTTTACAGAAATGTATTACAAATTGAATGTGACACACAACCGATAACTTTGATTTGACTGGAACATTCACGTTGGGGCTCAGAGCAGGTAACAGTAGGAAATCCTGCCCCCAGGACTGATGGCGTCAGTGTGCTGCTCTTCTCAGGGAGAGTTATGTGAAGCTGTTTGGCTAATACGGGTGTACACATCTGAAGCTGAGTACTTTTCTGTTTTCTGGGGAAAGAGCACATGAATTGTCCTTACAAAAACGTGGGTGACATTTGCATTTGTACCAGAAGCACAGGGTTTCCTCACCTTCAGAATTCTCAACCTGGCTGGGGTCTCTGAGCATTCTCGGGAGTTTTCCACCAATTTCCTTGTTAAGCAGAGCTTGCGCACGTGGCCCAGATGACCCGGAGTGTTCCCCATTAGCCCAGGACGGCCTGGACAATGCTGTGGGGGCAGATTATTACCAGCATAGTGATGTCTTTGTGAATGTTTCCCTTTCTGGGACCGTGTGCTGAAGGCTGTTACCCTCTGTCTGAAAAGCAATTCCCTGGCTGTGCAGGTCACTGTGAAAGGGTGGAGTGGCCTTAACAAGGGACCAGTAAGTGGTGCCTTCCCATTCCTGACAGCGACAGATCTGCTGGTCCAGGATTTGCAGTGCAGTGTGACCACGAAAACAGTAGTGGAGGGTCATCTTTGAAACAGTATTTGACCAGTTTTTGTACAAATAGGTTCCCAGTTCTAAATACTGCATTTGATTAGAGTACTAAAGTTACTCTCAGTACAGAGAGGCCCTTCTCTTTATTGGTATAAAAATAAACAGATACATTGAAGTTTGTGTAGCAGAGTGGCACTTACATCTCCTCAGACCAGAGATCACAGGAGGTCACATCGCAGTATTGTGTGGTCCCTGACATTACAATTCCACAGCGAGCTTGTATGTGATCATCCTTCCTGGTCTGTGAGACAGGACAGCAGCACAGAGAGACCTGGCCAAGGCCCCGCGGTCGGTGAACTGCAGTCTTCTTCCCTGTAGCATGCTGCCGTGGGAATGAGAGAGGCACACTCAACATCGGGAACGTTTTCTGAGCCCTCCTGTTGTCAGGCTTCGATAGTAATTGTTAAACTTGTTCTGTATAAGCTTCTGATAAAACGCTGGTGAAACTATTCTGTAAAGTCATACCTTTAAAACATTGGTATTATACAGAATGTTCCAATGATAGGATATGCAAATGCCATCTTGTAATTTTAGGAAGGCAAACTAAAAGTAAACCAGAAAAAAATAGTCATGCGCATTGAACCATCTTTGTAATGACTTATCAAACATGCAGTGTATTTTCTAAATGAAGAAATGCTTTTATCAAGATGCTACTAGTAAGCATTTGTGTTCTGTAGTAGATTAGATCTTTCCCCAGGTTTGTAACTAATGTAATTTTTCAGAAATAGAAAGAGTATATTGCAGTGCTGTATAATAACCTTTAGGAAAACATTCTTTTCAGTAAGATTGATTCTCTTTTCTTGCCTTTTAAAATAAATACATGAGTTTCTCAATTTCCAAAGTGCCTATTTTTCAGGACACTTAAGACACTCTCCAGGCAAGCCACTGCTCTGGGTGTGGGGTCAGTGGCATGAACTTCCTGCTGACATTGTGACAGGTTACTTCCCTTAGGAAAAGTGTTTATATTTCAGGGAACTTAAAGTTCTCATAAAAGAACCAAGTAATTCCACTTTGCAAAATCGTGTGCCATAATATGATTAACTGTCGCTGTAGAGCTAAATGTTCTAATTGCCAGTCCTTTGAATCTAAGACATTGAGCGTATGTGTACTGCCGTCTGATAACATCTAAAGTTCTTGGAATCATATGGCTCAAAATTTGGCTGACTTGGATATTTATTCCAGAAAGTTTTTGGATATTTGTTCCAAAATACCAGGGCACTGTGGTCAGAACCTTTAATACCTCTGGATAGTTCCATGGGTGAGGTTCGCAGTCTAGACACCTAACGCCCTAACGCCCGGCCAGCTGCAGAAAGGCCATTGCCTCTGTGCTGCTTTACCCGTTAGAGGTAGGGAAACTTGGTAAAGTGTCCTGTTGCTGTTTTATGCACGAAATAATTTTTTAATGTAGAATCCCTGGAATTGAGTATTAATATTGAAGTGGTGGTGTATTTTTTTTGGTTCTGCCATGGTGTTTACCTGTGGGTTTGTTTTTTTTTTTTAATAGGTTCACGCAAAGAATCTGCTCCACAAGTTTTGCTTCCAGAAGAAGAGAAAATTATAGTAGAAGAAACTAAAAGTAATGGTCAGACAGTGATAGAAGAAAAGTAAGATGTGTTGCAGCGTTCAGAAACAGGGGAGGGAGAGAAGGGAGGGCGAGCCCTGGAGTTTGGGGATGGCTTTAGAAGCCACTGCTTTGTCCCTCCTGGACTGGAGCTGACCTTGCTGCGGGGACTGAGTCCCGCACAGAGGCGGGCTGCCCTGAGGGAGGGCGCGGGACTGGGGTAGGCGGGGTGGTGCTCTGCTGGCAGACACCCTGCGTCCTCATCTTCCCTCGTACTTACTCAGGTTTGCTCTGTCTGTTTCAGGAGTCTCGTTGATACTGTCTATGCATTAAAGGATGAAGTGCAGGAGTTAAGACAAGTGAGTCATGATCAGTTTTTAAATATTTTTTAATGGAGGGAAAGAGGAAAGCAGTACATTAAAAGTGAAGCTGGTTGTTTGGAAGCCAACAAGTTACAGAAAGACCCAGAGGATCAGGCAGTTGGTCTTCTGTGAAAGTGAGAGACCAGGAAATGAACTATTAAAGTGACTTGCTTCTGCTTTCTTTTTACTATGTTGTTTTTGACATCATAGACCATCTCAGATTCTGTTGGGAACATTGTTTATAGTATTTCATTCTGTCCAGTCAAATATTTCACTGGGTACGTACTGTGTCTCCTCTGCCACCTTATGGTGTAGGCACAGTCCTTGTTCTTGAGAAGCCGCGCCAGCCAAGGCCATTAGAGGTGGTGTGCTTGCTGAATAGTGTCGTCTGTCACTTCCACAGGCAGCCCTGGCCTGAGGACGGGTGGGAGACCTGCCCAGTAGGGTGGGAGGTTGGAAGGAGCCGAGGAGTGTGGGCGCAGCGTGTCTGGGCGGTGTCCCCACGGCGGTGGCCTGGTATCCCCCACTTCTGAAGGGCTCCCTGTCCTTGCTCACTCTCAGCAGCGGGGCACATCTGTGTGCAATGCGGGAACAGCAGGCGCCGTGCACTGCAGTCCCGCCAGGCTGCCACGGCGCCTGCTCTTTAAGGTCAGAGGGAACATGAGCAGTAGGTGGGCTGCAGGTTTTTCCCTCTTGGTGGTTTCAACCGTTTTCTTAAGTTGCGTGGAGAGTCTGTCTTTCGTTTATTGGGAATTGAAATCATGAGGGACACGAGGACCCGTTCTGTATGATCTTAGCTCCCAGGAGCAGTGTGTGCTCATGCTGCCACGGTCCTGCTGAGCACATCCATGGTGCAGGGCGCCCGGCCCCAGGCTTTGGGGCAGGAAGGGCCTCTTCAGTGCAGACAGCTAACATCCCCGTGGTCTGGTTCTCTTACAGGATAACAAAAAGATGAAGAAGTCTCTGGAGGAGGAGCAGAGAGCCCGCAAAGAGCTGGAGAAGCTGGTGAAGAAGGTTCTGAAGAGCATGAACGACCCTGCCTGGGACGAGACCAACCTCTAAAGCTCCCAGGCTCTTTGTCCAAGACCGGTCAGGACACCAGCCCATGTGACGCTCAGGACTGCAGGGCAGGGCTGGACGACAGCTGTCTTCCTGTGCATAGAGAAGCTGGGGGAATCCAGGCGCGACGTATGCACCCTGGGGCTGAACTGTGTTAACCTCCTCTGTTAGCATCTCAGTTACCTTGTTTGGCAATAAGTGTAGTGATTGACCACAAGCCCTGGCCTTTCAGGTGTTTACTGAATATATATAAATATCACATACACATGTTCTTTTAAGCACTCCGTTTCGAAAGTATATCCATGATTGTTATATCTGGGCGAGCATGTCCTTCCCACTAACCTCGCTGGTGCTGTGGCCTGGAGGTCGTGTTCGGGCGCTTGCGGGAAGCAGGCAGGAGGGCACCTGGGTCACCTGGGTGCATGCCCGATGTGTCCCTGACAGTGCTCTCCAAGTGCTTCCGCTTCTGGTGCCTGAGTAACCTTACATCTGTGGGCGCTCCAGTCCCATTTCACAGTCCTCCCTTAAGCAGTGCTTGAGTCACCAACCTTCAGGGGTTCCACGCAGCGCTGTGCACCCCGCCCTGAACTGGAGGGAGTCGCATGCTGTCTCCCGTGTCTGGCTGCAGGTGTCCGTGCTCATCTGCTTCGTGGGAACGCTGGGACCATCGGGGCACATTCCCTGCATTTGGGGAGAGACTTTCATGCGTACACTAGTGTGGTACCTTGACAAAGTACACTCTTTCCTCCCCTGAAGGAGAACTCGCCCCTGGAACCTGTAAATAAAGTGTATTTATTACACAGCCCTGCGGCTGAGGCAGTGCACGGAGCTGGCATGGTGCATCGGAGGTCCTGTCGGGCCAGTGTGAACTCTGAGCTTTGTTCACCGTGATGCAGCAAGTGTGAACTCTCTGGGAAGATGCACTTCTCCAGCCAGAATAAAGCAATATATGTCTGAAATGCCACCTAAGTAATAAAAGTTGAGATGCAGGTCCATTTTTCCCCACCCTCCAACTGTCCAAAGGGCAGAGGAGCCGGAGAGGAAGGCTGTCCTGACCTCCGCCCCTGCAGGCCCCGGGCAGCCTGCCTTCTGCTTTGGGGGTAGGGTTCCCGTGTTGGGAGCTGTGCTTTCCGTGCCCCTCGTCTGACGAGGTTGGCTTTAAAAGCGAGATAAACTTCTTCACAGAACAAGCATTACATCTTAAGAACCCAAATCACAACCCCGCACTACACACGTCTCAGAAATACCTGTGGGCACCAGATGTGACGTGATTTGCTGCAGCTGCTCGGGGATCGCAGATGCCTTTGAGGCAGACAGCTTTGAACCTGTTGGTGGTCTGGGGGTCTTGTTCTGGGCCCGCCCAGCGCCCGCTGGATGGTGGCTGCATGCCCAGGTGTCAGGCCAGTGTGAACCTGCCCACCCTTGGCCTTTACCCAGGATCGCCAGCTTCCCACTCCCAGCGTTGTGGTCAATGGTGCAGACTAGAAGCGATCATCTTTCTTTTCCGTCTTTACAGTTGTATCTCTTGGTGAAGCAGGAGACAGTGCAGTGGGAAACGAACTCACTGAAGTTTGCCATCTGAAGTGAATTTTAACTCAGGAACATTCATCACTGGATCTCTGCCGCTCCGACTAGCAGTGTAGGCATCACCCGCCTTGGCACAGGCCTCTTTCAGAACCTGCCTTAACGGTTGGTTGAAGCTGCAAGTGAGAACAGATGACCACCGTCCTGTCCCGGGGTGACAGATGCTTGTGTAACGCGTTACCAATCCTTCCCGTGGAGCCAGTATTTCACTAAGCTTTTTTAAGAAAGCGAAAATGCATCTGAGAGCAATTCTTTCTACAAACCTGTCCTATTGTAAATAGACTGCATACGTTTCTCTGTGACCTTCCAAGGGTTGGGCATTGATGGGAATGTTAGGAAGAGGCACTCTCTTCACCCCTGGGGTTACTTCTCTGCTCTCGCCTCACGGACAAGGACACGAAGCCTCTCCTGTTCTGGCTTGTGAAGCACTTTGATGAGGTGGGGCACTGGGGGCCTCTGCCCATTGTGCTTTGTGGGCTGTGTGCCTGTCCATGCGTGCCAGAGTGGCTGAGACACCAGCTCCTGGCTTTGCACTTGTGACCTGCCTCTGTTTCTCTGGGACACACAGTGTTCCCATTTACAGCTGCGGGATGCTTTGTGTAAGTGCCACATTGCCCCGGCATTGACATTTGTGCTACATTGTTGTAATTATTAAACTGATCTTTCTTATGTGACAAATGTGTCACGTTATATCTTCCATGATGTGTTTTGTGTGAGTGTTACTTTTACACTTCCTTTTGAGTTTAAATTCTGGAAGTTTTGACACTGGGAAATACCACATTTGCCTTTAAACAGGGCTTGGAAATATTTGAAGATGAGAGAAGAAAATGGAGCATTTAGGGAGGGGAAGCGAGGAGAAGCTGGCGCAGGTTGGGTACAGCCTCTCTTGGTCTGCTGTCATACAATGACACCTTTGATCCCGGAAGGCGCCCAGGAAGCCACAGTGTGAGCTGCATCAGTGAAGGCACTCCACACGAGCTCTGCGCAGCCATACAGGAATGTCCTAGGGCAAAGGAAGGTGCTCCTCGCCTGGCCTTCACATCTCCCTGCAGGACGGGCCTGGTCAGTTCAGAGGGCTGGGCCCTGGGCCCAGCAAGGAAGCCACAGGGTGGCCGCTGAGCTGCAGATCTCCTTCCCCTCGGGGCTGCTGCCTTCTGCCCCACGTTCTCCCATGCTCAGATGCTCCTTGGACCCTGCAGCAGGCAAGCTGCGAGGCGGTGAGGACAGGCAGGCCATCCTGCAGCTGCAAGCGCCAGCTTGGACCAGCGAGCCATGGTTGAAAGCGTGCTCAGGATGGGAAGTGTTGGGGAGCCCCGGCAGGGTTGTCATGAGGACCAGGAGAAGCAGCCGCTGCCAGGCCGTTGGAGCCTGTCAGGATGGAACGGCTGCCACGGGGCGCACGGTGGCCAAGACGCAAGTGCAGTTGGCGTCCAAGGTTGAGAGGATTTCCGTTTCAGGTAAAACAAGCAGGCATTCAGGAGAGCACTCTTGTTGCTCTGTGTTGTGGGTGGAACGCATGGTGTGTTAGCTGCCTCTGCTTGGAACTGTTCATCTTATGGGCGCAGTTCAGGCATTTATCTTTTTCTGCTAGTCTTGAATTACAAAGCTAGCTAAAATACAGACTACAGAAGGACAGTGTGAAGAGAATGTCCCCTCAGTGCCCTCCCTGGTGCCACAGAAGTAACCCATGGGCACATGCAAGTAGGTATTATTTGGGTGTGTAATCTTGTTCCACATAAGCGAGATTCCTCTGGATATATTCTAATGTGCCTTTAAGTCCATGTGGGAAGCATACCTATATAGGTATAGAGCCCTGTACCACATCATAGACAAAAATTATTTCCAGATACATTAGACCTATATGTGAAAACACTTTTAGGAAGCAATAAAGAATTTTTATCACTTTTGCCGGGTTTACCTCTTGTTTTTAACATCCCAAATGTCTTCACATACAGGCACAGAGAGGGTGACCCACTGTTCTGACAGAGACTCAGCCACATAAGCAGTGCGACCACGCTGCGGTTTCCTGTGGTCACCTGCTGACAGCGGCTGGCGGGCAGCGGCACTGGTCTGGGCCCCAGCGGCTGTCCTCGGGCGCACAGGCCTGCGGCCTGGTGAGGACGGCCTAGAGGTGTTCTCTGAGCTTTTGATTTTGACAGAATTTGCCAGGTACCTGGAAGGTGTTTCAGAAATGACACCCTTGACGAGATCACCCGAAGCCAGTCCTTCATTCCTGATGCGCTCATGTCTGGGTGGTTGGGAAAGGTGGCGGCAGTGCACGTCTGGGACACATTCCGTCGTCCCCAGCCTCAGTCGGTTCTGCTTTAATGTTGGAGTGATAGTCTGTGAGGCAAGCAGGATGAGCCCCCAGCCTGCGGCCATCCTAGCCTTGCTCCCCATCTCGGCCCCCTGAGCCCACGGGGTTGTTGTGGGGCCCCAGGTGTCGGGCGTTGGCATATGTTCAAAGAGCCTCCTGGCTGGCCTGTCCTCGCAGCTCCTGTGCCCTCAGCCGTGACATTCACCGATGCCAGCTGTGCCCCTAAGACGGGGCTGCTGTGCTCGGCTTATCCAAGCTTCAGAGCTGGTAACCTGGGTCAGGAAGAGGGGAGAGCAGGGTGAGGGGACCCCCTCAGCCCTACTCCAGCTCCTCAGGCGGCTTTCCCGGCCGTCCTTGGCAGGTTGCTGCCTGTCCCTCATGGTCCCTCCTTCTGCCCTTTGTGTGCATGTGGCTTTGGGCCTGGCCCGCACTGCCTGCCTGCCTCTCCCCAGCCCTGCTCTGGGCCACTGCTGCATCTTTTAGGAACGGCGAGCACATCTGTAAGAGAATTCAGAGTGATTCCGAGAGCTCCGGACCGTGGGGCCCTCGCTGTGACCGCAGTGCTGTGGGAGAGGCCCAGCTGCCAGCCCTCAGGTGCCGGGAGCCTTGCTTTCCTTGTCATAACAGTGCAGCCATCTGTCAGTGTGTAGACACGCCTTCACAGAGCTGCTTCCGATCCTGTGTCCCTCAGCCACCAGCCTGTCTCCCGTCCCCTGGGCCCACGGCAGCTCACAGGTGTCTGCCCTGCCCCCAGGCCGCCTTCACCTGCCACCTGCTCCCCGGGGGCCTGTGCCTCTGCCACCGCTGCCCCGGCCCCTTGTCACCTGCAGCGGTTGGCCCACCCACATGAGTGGCCAGGATTTGGGTGTCTCCCTGGGCTGTGCGTCCGGCGCTGGCTGGCATCTGCTTTCCCTGCAGCCCCTGCCCTCCATGCCTCGGGGCCTGTGTGTGCACCACCTGGTTCCGTCCTCTTCCCATTGACTCTCCTTACCTGCACAGCTGTCACCTGCGCGTGCTCTGCCCTGAGATGACGCCGTGCTCACACAGCATGGCCCTGTCCTCACGTGGGAAGCTGGGAAGCCAGGCTCCGGTCCACGTGTCGGACGGCTGGTGTTGGTACCCATCCGTTTCCCGCCTGTGTCGCCTTTGCTTCTGGACTCTGGGGGAGAGAAGGATGCCTGTGAACCTCCTCAGATGCTGACGTCTTGGTGTGTGGGATGGGAGCCTGGAGGAGTCGGTGAGGTCAGGCTCTGGAGTCCGAGGTGATGGGCTGATCAGGGTGGGGACAACACGTGGGTGTGGGCCTGGGAGGCAGAGACCACAGGGCTGGGCACTGAGGGTTCGCAACTATGTCCAGCAGCAGGGTCCATGCTGACGGCCTCCAACTGGCATAGGAATGAGCCGTTTTAATAAGCTGGGCACCCAGGTGGTGTGGACTGCTGGGCTGACCTTGGCTTCCAGGGCATGTGAGCCCGGGGCTGGCTGGGCTGAGAATGGGGCCAGGCTGCCCAGGGGCCCGGTGCCCTGACTCTGCTTCTGCCTCCGCCTGGCAGGGCCTCTCCCTGTGCTCACCCCACTTTGTGTGTCCTGGGTGCCCTTCACACCGACTTCCCCTGCGGGCCTTAGCTTGTGTGGTCTGCCCTGCAGTAGCTGGAAACAGTGGCTGTAGGAGTCCCTGGAGTGCCAGGACCGCAACCCACTGACAACAGAGGGGTAGGCTTCCTTGGGTTTGTGGCCTGAGGTGGCTGTGCGGCAGGCGTGACGTTCCAGGCTGGGAGGCAGGAGTGGCCTGGCTCTGCCAGTCCCTGGTGGTTTCCGTGGTCTGCAGTGTTCCTGGGCTGGCCCGGGCCTCATGCATCCGTCACATGGCCACCTCCCTGAATGTGCGTCTGTGTCCCATCTTATAGGGCCACCCCAATGACATCATCTTATGTAATTTCTCCAAACGAGGTCACATTCAGAGGTTCTGGGGGTCAGGACTTCCTATTTTTGTGGGGGACAGAGCTCAAGCGTGACTGTGGCCTGACTCACCTCGCCTGGTTTTGTGGGCAAGTCTGATGCCTGCCTGCCATGCGGGGAGCGGACGTGGATGCTCACCAAGTACTTGCTGGATGAATCCGGGGCAGCCTGGACGGGAGGCTGTTGCAGCTGGGCTGATGACGCATCAGCCCAGCTGCAACATGCTCGCCCTCTGCCGTGGTGGCGTGGGGCCCCGCCAGGTTTAGGGCTGCAGCGCGCAGCTGCCCCACTCGGAAGGCACTGTACGTCATTGGGTCGGGGCTTCCATCGCTGTGAGAGGCCGCCTCATTCCTAGGCTGGAGTGTGCCCGACATTCCCCATGTTTTCTGCACTTGTTGGAAGGGCCCAGGGGCATGGCACAGCCCAGCCTCCCCACTCTGCTGTGACCGCGCCAGAGCATAAGGAGGGGTGTGGTGCTGGGAAAAAGCATGGATTACCAACGATGCTTTTTCCAAAACATGGCTCTGCCTGGGCTGAAACTGATGCTGTTATGATTTTTTCCCAACTGAGATACGTATTTAGCCAACCTGATTTTGTGAGCAAAAGTGGTTGGTGTTTCATAACCGGAAGGGGGCTCTGCACCGCTAACGACTCATGAGGCAGCCAAGCCCAGCTCTGGCCGGCGGCTGCCCAACCCGGGCACAGGTTCCTCGGGGGGTGCCCGCTGTGCGTTGCCATGTGATGACCCGTCCACACAGAGGCTGGTGTCAGGTGGGTGCCGCTGGCTCTCTTACACGTGGTCGGTACCAGCACACGGTTGGGAGGGTGGAGCGCCGGGCCTGAGACCATGCCGGCCGTGGGCGCCAGTCTGAGCCATGCGACCCCGAGTGCCCGCGAGGGCCGGGTTGCAGAGCCGTCTGACCCAAGGCCCACCTGGAATCCCAGGCGTTGGGCTTGTTTATGTTTTCCTTTTCTAATAACCATAGTAGACAGGTGTTTCTTAGGCTGTTGGAGATTCTTTCCTGGTTATCGTCTCGAAACCGTAAGCATGGGTGTGTCCCTAGGCCGCTGTAGCAACACCACGAACAGGTGGGTTGTAACTGCAGAACGTTCTTCCCTCTCAGCTCCAAAGCCAGAAGTCCAAAGTCAAGACATCGGCAGGGCTGTGCTCCCACTGAGGCGTGGGGGCGGAGGGGAGCTGCAGCCGTCCCGGGGGTCCTAGGCTCATGGCCGCAGGGCTCCAGGCTCTGCCTCCGTCAGCACACGGCTGGCAGTGTCTTCCCATGGCTTCTGGTTGTCCCTGTTTTCTAAGTAGGACACTGGTCGTGTTGAGTTAAGCCCCCTGACTGAGTCTGGCCTCATTTTAACTTGGTTACGTGTGCCAAGGTCTTATTTCCAAATGAGTCACGTTTGCAGGCACAGGGGGTCAGCACTTTACATCTTTTTGGGGGGACACAATTCAACTCAACAGTGGGAAACTGGACTCCCTCTCTAGGCATCGGTCCTTCCAGAAGCGAGGCCTGAGTCTTGCTGCAGGCTGTCAGCCAAACCCCACATGGTGTTCAAACAGGCTGGTGCCTGGTGGCGCCTTCAGTGTGATGGGGCCCAACAGCGCTTTGCCCTCCTCAGAAACGCACGACAGCTGCCCTTCCCGTGGGGGGGCTGCCCAGCCCGAACGCCTCGTGCTTAGTGAACGGGACTGGGCATTGTGGTCCCTGGTTCTCATGGGACTGGCCAGCACGCCAGTGGCTTTGTGGGGCCTGTGGCAGGCCTGCACCCCGACACTCTAGACGATAGCGGCCCCACGGCCCCAGGTGGATTCTGTCGGCGGGGGGATGGTCCCTTTATCTTCCTTCAGTCCTACCAACAGCGCTGTGGCCATGTGCTCTCCTGCAAGGTGCCCACCCGTCCCTTAGCCCGTGATGTCTCGCTCTTCACCCAGATAATCCTTGGAGACCTCAGGTCCTCTCTCTCCTCTCCCTGAAGCCTGTCTTGGTCACCCTCCTCCCCACCCAAGGGCCTTCTCAGCAGCCTGGCACTGAACCCAGCCTTCAGATGAGCACGCTTGACTCGCTGCCTCCATCAGTCCTCGGAAGCATTTTGACAAGTGAGCCTCCACTGATCTCTGCCAGGTCCGTGCCTGCCATGGACAAAACTCCCAGGAGAGAGGGCCAGGCTCCTCGTCCTCGGCTGGTGGGGACGTTGGGGGTGTGGCCACTTTGGGAGATGTCTGCTGTTCCTCCAAAGGTCAACCTTTGAGTTACCACGTGCCCAGCGAGTTGCCTCCCAGTTGTGTGCCTAGGGGAAGTGAAAATACGTGTCCACACAAACGTGGGCAGCATCGCACGTACCAGCCGAAGAGGGGAGACCACCCAAACCCCCAGGTGATGGGTAAACAGTGCGGGCTGCCAAGCCGTGGCACATGACTCAGCCCTGAAGGAGTGAGGCCCTGACATGGGCTACAGTGCGATGAGGTCTGAGAGCACACGAGTGAGAGGCCACATACGTGATCCCGCGGACGTGAACAGCCCAGAGAGGCACCAGGGGCTGCGAGCGCTGGGCTGGGGGGAGCGAGGGCACTGCTCACGGGCACAGGGTGTCTTTCTGGACCGACAAAAATGCCCTCAAACGGCTTACGGTGATGGCTGCGGGCTGTCTGGCTGCTAATGCCCCTGGACGGTACACTTGGAATGGGTGAAGTGTGCAGGACACGAATTATCGGCAGCAGGTAGTGGTGCAGCTGCGCCCCCTGGTGGCTGTTGACAGGCTAGGGTGACTGGAAGCCCACCCTGACCCCAGAGTCCTCTGGACGTGGGCAGGACCGTGTGCTAGGCATCAGCCTCATGCTGATCCTGTGCCGGTGAGCCTGTGTCATCACCGTGCTTACAAGGAGCTCAAGGCCCGGTGGCTGGGCCACATGGCCAACAAAGAGCAGCCGAAGCCAGTTTCTGTGTGTGTGTGCAGTGAGGCCCCCAGAGCCTGTGTGCCCTGTACAGAAGTCCGAGCCTGCCAGGGGCATCTGGCCGCCCCCTCCCTCCTACTCACCCTGCAGCAGGAACGCGGCCTGTCCCTGCCTTGGGTGACCTTGACTCTCCTGGCCTGAGCACCTGCTCTCCACCCTGACCCGCCAACCACAGCCTTCTGCCCTGGGATCCTGGTGTCCTCTCCCCGCTTAGCCTCACCCCTCCTTTCTGGTGTGTCTGCAACATATCACCCCCTCCACAGAGACCCCGCCTCTGCTGGGCCTGGGATCCCTGCTCTTGCCCCAGTGCCCAACCAGTGCCATGAGGGATGGTGACCCAGCAGCTGCACAAGCCTCGGAGTGTCACGTTCCACCTGCTGGCACCTCCCCGGGAGCTCCTGCTTCACCCCTCGCCAGGTCCTCCCCCTTTGCCTGCAGGTCAGCACCTTCTCTCTTGTCTCTGGAGCCCATGGCACGCGGAGCCTCCTGTGCCCCTGCCTGTGCCCGCTCTGCAGTCATGGCCCGGGACCCCTACTGCGCTGAGGTCTTGCCCACCTAGTGGCCAGCCCCTCAGCCCCGACCAGACGCCCAGGCACAGCAGCTCCTTGGTCATCTCCGCGGCAGCTCGTGTCAGTCATGAACACGGCCACTCTGCCCTCCCAGCCACGGGCGAGATCCGCGGCACCCTGACTCTTTCCTCCAGCTATTTTCAACGTAGCCAGAATGCTGCCGTTAGAATTAATTCAGGTTCCCCTCTGTGCAAAGTCCCGACCCAGCACCGACTACACGCGGCCTGGAGGCCTAAGTCCTTGCTCATGATTTAGCCCAGCTTACTTCATGCCATGCTGGTGCCCCTGGTTCCCCAGATTGCATGGGCCTGCCATGCCCCAGGGCCTTGGCACGTGCTGTTTCTTCAGCCTGCGTGGTTCCTGGCCACCCACACAGCACCCTTCTCTGCTTGCTTCCCAACCAGACATGTCCAAATCAGAGGCCGCCTGCTCTGGGTGGGACAGAAAGCCCCCCTGCTCTGGCACCCGCTTTCTCTCCTTGGCCTTGTGCTGTCTGACCTGTGTGTTCTGTCCCCTTCCATGGGAACGTACGTTCCCGGAAGCAGGGATTCCTGTGTGTCTTTCTCGCTGTTGTGTCCCAGCAGAGCCGGCAGAATGGGTGCTCTGAGGAGACTGTTGGGAGAGGGCAGGACCAGAGCCTGGTTCTGAAGCTGGGCTGGTGGGCAGCGGGCATGGGGGTCTGTGCTTTGTCCTCCCACCTCCCTGGAACATCCTGTCTGCTGCACAAAAACACAACTGCCAGTGCCACAGCCCTGCCCTCTGTGTGATGTCATGGCCTGTGTGACCTCACAGGGACAGGGCAGGCCTGCCACTGGCTGGGAGTAGCAGGAGGGAGGAGGTGGCCTGTTTCTCATTTGACCCAAAAGCTTTTGCCCACTTGGAGTGTCCACTCGCAGGACCACGTGGCTGAGGACTCCATCCTGCTCCCACGGCCCTGTGAGCTGCTCACGAGGTGCCCTGGTGGTTACCTCTCTGTCCCAGGTTCCTGTGGCCCCATTCATTCTTCGGCTACAATGAGATACGAGCCAGAGTTCCAAAAGTTCCCCTCCCACATCCTGAAGAAGTCTGCAGGTAATGGAAAACACCACTGTGGGGCCTGCGTCAACAGTTACCAGGCTCAGCCGGAAAGGCAGAGAAATCTATGTTCTGTAAAGGAACGTAGGAAAATACCACAATCTTTGCTTTGTTTCCTCACAAAAACTTGAGGTTTCCGGCATAGGACGTACAGGTAACTGTGCCCTGAAGGTAGAGGGCCGAGGCTTTTCACGGTGACGTGCCAGAGCCCCCTTGGCTTCCTTGAGGACTCTTGCAGGAGGACTTTCTAAAGGAAAAACGTTCCTGTGCAGGGAAGGGCGCGTCCCCTTCCTGGGTGTCTGGGGTCTGCAGTTGGACTCATGTTCCTAGGTGTTGATCAGACTTTCAATGTTACTTGTCCCAAGGTGCGTGGCTAGTGTGCTCACACAGTATGATCACAGTTTCTTGAAACTGCATGGAGAAGTTCTGGAAGTGGCTGTTAGCACTGCACACGCTGTTTTGTTCCTTGAATTTTTCTCCCTTAAAATGTTTTCATAAAGGATGTGAAGATAGAGGGAAAAGAAAAGAAGGTTGGTTTTCTTTGGCTTGGCACGTGGCTGACCAGGGGGTTGGGGCCGCGCTGTCCTGGAGGCTTTTCATTCCTGAGTGGGGCAGGCATGAGGCCACTGGTACAGGGGGGTGAGTGCGGCCCTCCAGCCAGCAGTGTGGCTCTGGGTGGGCCGGGGGAGGCCCTTCCAGGGCCTGTCCCCTGGGACCCCATCACAAGGTCACACAGCAGCCAGGCGACGAGGGTCAGCTGTCCTGTCTGGGGTCCCAGGCCACGCAGGACTCCGTGCAGAGGAGGTGAGCTGTCACTGGGTGGCAGCTGGGAGCATCCTCACCCTGGCCAGAGCACCTGCATGACCGAGGACTGAAGCGCCTCAGGCCCTTGAGTGGGTGGCCCGACCAGGCCCTGCTCTGGGGCTGTGAGCTCGAGGTGCTGTGACAGGTGGCCCCAGAGTGCTGGGCTGGGTGGGCTGTTACCCAGGTGTGCCGGGACAGCCACTGTGCTGCAGACTGGCCACCAAAGAAATGCCCCTGTGAGGTGCTGGTGCCATCCAGGCTATGGTATAGGGACAGCTGAGGGGCCACTCCTGGTGCCCAGTGGTCCCAGCACAGGCTGTCCTTTGGTGTTTGGGAGCTGGGGCTGCATCTAGAACCGCCATCGTCCCACAGCATGGGGCAGCTGGGCTGGGCTGCCCTCAGGGAAGCCTTGCTGCCTGCGCCTGGTAGCCTGGAGCCTCAGTTACCAGTGTGGGGCTGTGGCGCCAGGTGCAGGGGTCCCACTGGGATGGAGATGGGGCACCCTGGAGCTCCTGGGCTTGGGCAGCACCGTCTGGCTTCAGGGAAGGGTGGTGGGCAGCCGGGTGCCTCTGCCCTCCCCTTGGCCCGCCTGTGTCCCCAGGCCCTGGAGTGCCCGCTGGGTCCCTGGTCACGAGGGCATCCGCAGCAGTGCAGAGGGCTGTCGTGTCCCAGAGTATCTGGCCGGCGGGAGGTCATGTCCCGGGAAAGGGCCAGGGGCGTGAGGGACATGGTTTCTCTGGAACCTTCGTCTGAAAGACCAAACGGACCTCAGGAAAAGGCTGGGATTCACAGGACGGTGGGAGGGTTTGGGGCCGGCATTGCCAACTGACCAGGTGGCTGACCGGGCCGAGGGCCGTCCCGCAGTCACTCGCGTGGGCCACAACATTCTCCCTCCTTTGGGTCTGCGCATTCGTTCCCTCCTTTGTCAAAACCGGCATTAAAATTTCTGTCCTTTGGATTTAAGTTTTTAATTCTGAAATAACTCTCAGCGCATGTTGATCATTTTAACTCGCCATGTGCTTAAATGTGAATTAATGACATGTTACAACGAAGCTCCCAAATATGCGTTGCGGTTGGTCTTTGGTTTTTTGCGCGAGTGCGGAGCGGGGCGAGAGCCCTGCCGGGGTGTGTGCGCCGCGCAGCCTCACGGACCCTGTGCGACTCTGTATGAACTTGACGTTACTCCGTTCGGAAATCGGACTCACTCTAGATCGTGGTTTCCAAGTGAGACTGACTGTATGCGGTGTAATTAAAACCTTAACAACCCCCACCCGCCAGCTCCGCCTTGCCGGGCCAGTCGCGCAGGACCCCCGGCAGAGGCCGAGCTCGTGGGGACGCTGTGTCTGCTTTGCAGCGTGCGACATCCCTCTGTACGACATCTGCGACTACAGCGTCAGCAGGGACCGCTGCCAGGAGCTCGGGTGCGGCTTTTACAAAGGCGCCTGCGGCGAGAAGGGCGTTCCCACTAAGTCCCGGTCAGGCCAGTCCGGCTCCGACAGGGCCGCGGGGGCCCAGGCGCGCCGTACCCGCCCCCGGAGCCCTAGCCCCGCCCCGGAAGCCTGGCTCCGCCCCCTGGGAGCCGGGCCTCCCCTCCCTGAAGCCGTCCGCTTCCGGCCAGGCGTCTGCCGTTCCTAGGGCCGCGCTCGCTCCTGGGGTCGTGGGAGGAAGGGCTGCCAGGGTCTGCGGGGCGCCGGGCGCAGAGACGGCCGCCTCCCCACGGCCCTGCCCACGCGGCGGCGGTCGCTGGCGGCCCCCCTGGGGGTCGGGCCGGGAAGCCAGGCTCCAGGGGTACCTCCCTGGCACTACTCCCCACGTCGGAGCGTCGACCTTCGGTCCCTGTGGAATTTTCCAAGTATTTCCAAACCCTCAAAAAGTTCCACTTGATGTTTTCTTGCCATCTATGGCGCTTTGAGCAGTGCCGGTGTCGGGTTCCAGGCCTGCTCAGGGCCCAAGGAGTGGGCAGCCCAGGAGCCCTCGCCCTCCGTGTGCCGTGTGAGTCGGCGCGTTTCTGCTTCGCTCTCCGAGTCCCAGCCGGGCTCGGCGGCCCGGCCAGGTCCCAGGGGAGTCGAGCACCAGCGCCTCGCCTCCTCACGGGCGGTGACCCCGCGGCTGCCCCGACCCGCCCACCCACCGCCCTCGAGCCAGCTCCTTCCAGAAGAAAGACTCAAGACAGTAAAGCGTTGGCAGGATCCTGGCTTGCGGGAGGGGAGAACGTCTTGCTTTACGAAGACTTGGTGCCCTGGGTGGAAGAGGAGAAATTTGGCCTGTTGGAGAGCGGCGAGTAAGAGAGCATCATGGCCGCCTTTTACCCGGGGAGTGATTTGCCCTTCAGACCTTGGGTCAGGGGCTTGGGGACCAGATCCTCCCCACCCGCCCCGGGACACCCCGGGGTGCCATGCTGTCCCTGTCGCTGCAGATAGAAGCAACTGGAAGTTACCTCTGTTTTGGTTGTTTTTCCTAATATTCTCATGCCATAAAATTTACTCTTTCAAAGTGCACAATTCAGTGACGTGTAGTGTATTCACAGAGCTGTGCAGCCGTCACCACTGTCCATCCCAGAACACTCATGATTCCAAAAAGAAATCCTGTGCCTGTTAAGCAACCCCCCCATCCCCCACCCCCAGCCCTGGGAACTACTGATATGTCTCTGGACATTTCATATAAATAGAATTGCACAGTAGGTGACCTTTTGTGTCTGGCTCCTTTCACTCAGCATCACGTTTTCAAGGTTCACGTTGTAGCATGTATCAGTGCTTCATACCTTTTTATGGCTGAATAATATTCCACTGTGGATATGCCACCTTTTGTCTATCCATCTGTCAGTTGATGGAAATTCAGGTTGTCTCAGCTTTTTTAGCTACCATCAGTAATGCAACTATGAACATTTGTGTACAACTTTTTGCATGAATTTATGTTTCCACTTCTCTTGGGTATTGACCTAGGAATAGAATTGCTGGATCATATATTAACTCTAAAAATTTTAAGGAACTGCCAACTGTTTTCCAAGGTGTCTGCGGTATTTTACAGTCTCAGGAGCAGCGTATGAGGGTTCCAGTTTCTCCCTATCCTTACCGCTTGTTTTTTTGTTTGTAGCACAGGGTATAGGCTATGGAGTTGTGTCTCGTTATGATTTGTGTATCCTAGAGAGCAATGAAGTTGGGGATCTTTGCATGTGCTTGTTTGCGTATCTTCTCTCGAAGAAAGTTTGGTCAAATGCCTTGCCCGGTTTTTAGTTGGACTCATTTTTATTGTGGAGTCGTAAGAGCTTCATAGATTCTCAATGGTAGACCCTCATCCGATAAATGATTTTCAACTACTTTCACTCAATCTGTTGGTTGTCTTTTTACTTTCTTGATAGTGTCCTTTGGAGCACGGAGTGTTTGGTTTTCATGTCCAATTTATTTATTCTCTGGTTTCTTGTGCTTTTGTTATTGCGCCTAAGAAGCTATGGCCTGGCCCAGGCTTACAGAGAGTTACACCTGCGGTGTCTTGAAAGCACTGTAGTTTCACTCATACATTCAGGTCTTTGACCCAGCTCTAGTTAACTTTTGTACATGGTGTGAGGCAGGGAGCCATTCATTCTTTTGCACCTGGTGGTGTCCAGCAAAGGGGGAGCTGAGAAAGTTAACGTGTCCAAAGCTCCCTGTTCTTGTGGTCCATCTGTTCATCTGTGAGCTTCTGGTTAATTCCCAGCGTTCTGAAAAGCTTATTCTGACAAATCCTGCCGGTGTTCTCACTGTTGGTGTGGACGAGGGAGTTTGGGGGGCTCCTCCTCTGCCGTTTTTGCTGGTGTTGCCCTGAAAGTTAATCCTGGGCGCTGATGAGCCTGTAGCCTGGCCTTGCTCAATGCGTAGCGACAGTTGCCGCAAGACTGCTCGTCCTTGACGGAGGTCCCGGCCCTCCGCCTGTCCCGTGGCAGACCACAGCCGTTGGCCAGGGTGTCTCCCAAGGCATCCAGTGCCCCAGCCATTGCTGTGGGGAGTGTGACAGTCCCGAGCAGGGCTCCCAGCGCTGGGGCTGCTTTGGCTGTGATTTGCTGCCTTTTGCATTGTCACGATGTTGTGTTGTGGTATCGGCGGTTGACATACACATCTCACTATGTGGAGAGCCGCAAATGGTGACACCCGCTCACTTCCTTCCCATCGTGGGGGGCTCACTTCCGGTGTCTCGGGCACTAACGCATCTTTGATTTTCTGAGATGTTTACCATTTGGGGCTCCTAAAAGCAGGAAACATTCCCATCCAAAGGACATTTGAATTTGTCCTTTCAGCCTCCTACATGTAAAGATGTCGATGACATTCACTTCCAGGTCAGGTCCTAGAACTGGCCAAAGTCTTTGGCCATCGTTATCACAGCCCGCTGACATGCCAGGGGAACCCTGCCCAGCGGCCGAAAGCCATGGAGTAGCCATTCAAGAAGATGCAGCTGGCAAGGTGGCACGGATCCAAGCTGCTGCTCTTCCATCTGCCACCCCCTGAGCATCTGCACAGCACTTTTACACAGCAGTTGGCCGTTTTATAAATGTTAGCGTGTGTTTCACACATTGTTAAATTAGGACAATCACCTTAGGCCTGTCACTCAGGTGAAAAATGAGCCTTCCTCACAGCAGTTTAATACTTAATGTCTATAAGGAGCTCAGAACAGACCACAAACCTTCAAGAATGTTGTGTCAGTGACGAGGGCTTCCTGTTCTTCAGGTGGGTCTGCCAGGTTTGCATGGAGGCAAGTGTTAGCCTCTTTCCATCTTTTCAATTTTAATAAACAAGTTCTGTGGGCAGATCTTTTTCTTAACTTCTGACTTCTTCCCGCTTGAGAGCTTGGGCCATCTGTGGGGAGAGTCTGGGCACTGAGCCCTATGTGGGTTCTCAGCATGCCCTCAAATTATTCTTCATTTCCTTGACATCTTCCTCGTCAAGACGACAAATGAGCCTTTGTGCTGTGTAAGTCACAGTATTCAGCAGCAGGGTGTTATGAGTTCTTTGTGCACATAATTCCATGTTATGAAAACCTTTCACCAACGTCTTAAATTGGCTGGTTTGAAGTGCACGTTGTGTTATGGCATAATCTGTATTATTAGGAATATGAACTTGGGGAATTAGCATTAGATCTTTGAGAAAGAATTGGGAATTGAAGGAGAATGACCTACCTGCATTTCCAGCCTTGATTTAGGTATGTTTGATATAAGTATTTGACTTCAGGTTTCTTTGTGGGACTTGCTGAGATGATTTAAAAACTCTGAACTATAATTGGGGGAGAATTTACCAAGACATTCCTTAAAGAAAATAATATTTTCCTCAAGTGCCGCTTTCTGAATGATCCATCATAACATATGGTTTATGATAAACCTTACATATTGTTTATGACAGATAGTGTGCTAGCCAGATATGGCACAGAAAGAATCGTACAGATGCAGTCTTGGCCTCCAGGAGCTTGATGTCATTGGCCAAAAACACTTGCGCATAAACAAATGTAGAAGATATACTGATGATTGAATACTGAAACATTGTCTATGTATGTGTGTCTAGTACTTAACTCACATATAAATTTTGAATTTATTTCATGAACCAGGGCACAAAATCATGCTAAGGAATGTACTTTCCCTGAAATTTAGCAACTTGAGGGACACCTCCTTGTCCCTGAAAAGCTCCTAATTCACTTTTGCTTTATTTGCTCAAAGTATTCAGTATCATGTGAGATGCACTGTCTCCATGCCAACCCCTGTGCTACACCCTGGCAGTGGCTATCCATGGCTGTGTAATGACTGCCTATAACTCAGAGGCTCTCTGGTGGCTTAGGCTCCCGTGACTTATGAGGCTGCAGCCAAGATGTGACCCGGGACCGCTGGCATCTGTAGGCGGGGTGGGCCAGAGGCTCTGCTCCCAGATGGTTTGCTTTGGGGTGGGTCAGTCCTGCAGAGCATAGGAAGCCCTTTCCCATGCCACAGGGTCGGCTTGTATGTACGTGGCATGACGACTGCCTTTCCCCGGAGTGCATGGGCAAGGGAGCGGGGCAGAAGCCATCACGGCTCTTCAGTGGAGCCTTGGAAGTCAGCCTGCCATGGTGCCCTGGGCTCAGACATCAGCCCTGTGTGACATGGATGTGTCTGTGCTAGTGTATAGATGGCAGGAGGTGAGGATCCCTGGAGGCTGGTTAGTATAGTCCTGGGGACTCGAGGGTGACCTGGGGCAATGTTGCAGGGGAAAGGTGTCGCTGAAGAGCAGTGGCTGACGGGAGCAGTCTGCCAACAGGCCGTGTCCCAGCTGTCCTCACTGCGCTGCTCACGCAGCACCTGGCCACACTCTCCCCTCTGTTCCCCGTGATGAGCTCCCGTGGGGCTCCCTTCGTGCCTCACTGCCACTTAGGGGCTCGCCTCAGAGCGAGGAAGGTAAGCCTTTGGGCCTCCATCACTGAGCTGCCTGGCCCTAATGCCTCGCGGTTTTCTGGCTTCTGGTGGCCTCTCCCACTTCCAGAGATCTTTGCGTCAGGCTAGAGAACACAGACATGGGAATCATGCTGGGAGGCAGCTTTCTCCACAACTATTGCTCACCTCCTGTTGTGGGGTGGATTGTGTCCCCACACAAAAAATGTGTTGAAGTCCAACCTCTGGTACCTGTGACCTTATTTGGAAACAGGCTTTTCAAATTTCCTTAGGAGCTCACAGTAGACTGGAGCGGGCCCTTGTTCCAGGATGACTAGTGTCCTCACAGGAGATGCACAGGAAGGCACTGCTGCACAGGGCAGAAGGCCGCGTGACGACGGAGCAGAGCGTGGGGTGACACAGCTGCCAGCCTGGGGACACTGGGACTTCCAGGAGCCACCAGAAGCTGGGAGAAGCAAGGAAGGCCCCAGGAGCCTTCAGACGGAGTGCAGCTTGGCTGGCACCTTGGTCTTGGACTCGTGGCCCCAGAACCCGAGACGGCATGTTTCTGCTGTCACAGCTGCCAGGTGTGGGGCTATTACAGCAGACCCGGGACCGTCATGCATGTTCCCAGGACGTTACAGCGAATAATGTGATACTGGTTAAGGAGCGTGTGAAGACGGTCCAGAGGGAGGAGGTGGTAAGAGGATGGGGGCAGATCATGCCACCGGGACAGGCTTTGCAAGTCAGCCAGCTTTTATCCTTCGTAAGAGTGAAAAAGCATAGAAGACACAATACAAGAAGGATCCTGGGCACAAACCATATGCCAAGTACTGTGTGAACACCCTTATCTCGTTAATTCTTTGAAAGCCTGTGTGTCCACCCACAGAGGAATGTGTGCAGGGTGAAGCCAGGGGGAGCCTGCTGGGTCTGGGTCTCCAGCTGGTGCTCCCGCAGGGACTGAGTCCTGACCGAGGAGCCCATGGGAGGCTCGCCTCTGAGCCACCTGCCGTGCGGGTGTCGGGGCTCCCGCGGTGGGGGTGCAGGGTCCCAGGAGGTGGGCCATGACCTGCTAATCCTCCCCCGCTCCCCTGGGCCTCCTGAATTCGTGCCCCTCTGCAGGGCAGGGCAGGAACAGAGTTGGCCCCCGTCCCCTGGAGGCTATGGTGTCCCTGCCGGCGGTGGGTTGAGAGAAGACAAAGCAGTTTGGGGACAGTAGAAACTCTTGTAAATATAGAGGAGCTCAGTCTATGAAATTTGAAATCAGTCCCATGAAATTTGTCTATTATCCAAAAAGCATTTTTTTATATTCTGTTTTGGGTCACTGACGTGAGGGTTGAGGCACCATTTCCAGGGAGTGGGGGGCAGGCTATGTACCCAGATAGGGCGTGGGGCCCATGGTGACACTGTCCCTGTGCACTGTCCCCTGCAGATACCTGCAGGTCCTCCTTGGAGCCCCCGGCCACCCGCTGGGGCCCGTGTGGACCTCGTGTGTGTGTGTGTGTGTGTGTGTGTGCGTGCGTGTGTGTGTGCGCGTGCGCATGCCCCTCTGCCCCTAGAGGCTTTCCCAGGAGGGATGGAGGAGAGGCAGAGCTCAGCAGCTGGGGCAGGAGGCCCCACACGGGCCGGGAGGGCGGCTGTTCTCCAGGAGCCCGGGGCTCAACGATGACAAAGTGAACTTCTCCTCCAGCCTACGTGCAGGTATTTTCTGCCCTGATTGTGATCATCGCCGGAGTCTATTATCACCATCACCTACAGGTCAGTCGCTCTTGTTCTAAACTGAATGGGGAACTTAGGGTGCAGAGGGGCTTGGGGGCTCCTCTCCTGGGCTTGCTTCAGGGTGATGAGGACAGCCTGCCGCAGGCATGGGCTGCTGGCCCAGAGGCCCTGGAGCTCAGGTGACCACACAGCCGCACCGAAGACCCTGGTTTGCTGGTGCCCTGCTGACCCCGTTCCTGGCCTGCAGACAGCCCGGGCCTCCTGGTGCTGAGGCCACAGTGCTGGGTGCTGTCGGCGGGTGGGACTGGAGTTGGTATTGGCACCGCCCGCCTCAAGTCTCTCCTGTGACACGAATAAGAGCCACTGAGGTCCACCAGAGACACCTTGCCCAGCAGCAAGCAAAACCCCTTCCCTACTCTGGTGCCAGCTGTGACTTGCTGTACCCCACACTGTCCCTGCTCTGCTCTCGCTCTGGGAGCTGGGTGGCACATCGGGCCTTTCCACACCAGAGGAAACCCAGACAAGCGCCCGCAAAGCCTCTTTCCGACAAATGCACACGCATGAGCCCAAGCCCCATGATTTCAGGGCCTGGCAGAGAGTGGACGGTCCACGCAGCTGTCCATCCTTAATTTCTCTAGTGGTGACAACCCCTCTCCTCCCTTCAGAGTCGTCCAGGAGTGGAGGACAGGAAAGGAGGTCCCCACAGACGTGCCTTCGTCCTCCAAGCTCAGTGAGGGGGTTGAGACGGTCGCCTCCGGCCAGCCTTCGGGAAGACCCCCAAGTGCCAAACCATCACAAAAGACGATGGAGAGTGGGGGGCCGCAGGACGGTAGGAGACTCGGGGCCCCCGCCACCCCCGCGGGAGAGCAGCACGCTGGTCCTCCACCCAGTGTGGCGCGTTTCTCAGCTTGGGGGAACTCTGATCTGCCTTAGCCCAGGAGCTTGGGTTTGTGAGGGCGGGTCCTGCCCTCAGCACGGTGTCCGCCTCCCCGCTTGGCCTCGCCGCCCCCACCCGTCTGACTGGGCGTCGTGAGGGAAGGGGCGGCTGGCACTGGGTGAGTCAAGGTTCAGTCGGCTGCTGCCTCCCGGGGCCTCCTGGCCGCTGGGGGTCGTGGCCGAAGCGCGGACGGCCGAGGGTTCCACCACCTCCAGCTCTCCGGCGGCGACGTGGCCCGCCCGTGAGCCCTGCCAGGGCGGCTGCGGGAGCTGCTGCTTCTCACCGCGAGCACCTCGCCGGGCAGAGGAGGAAACGCGCCGACGCGCCGGCGGCCTGGGGTGATGGGGCGGACTGCGCCCTGGTCCCCGCCGGCCCCCAGCCACAGGCCCCGGGGGTGCTGGCGCAGCGGGGGCGTCGCAGGGCCGGGACTGCCGCGGGGCCTCCGTCCGTGAGCAGGGCGCCCGTGCCGCGCGGTTTCTCTCCCGGGAGCCGCGGACGCACGCAGGGCGATCAGACCCACCGGCCAGCCTGGTCCTGGGAGGCTCATCGCCGGTTGCCCCGTGGGCGCCCTGGGCCCGATGGGCTTTCTCGGGGAGCGCGGAATGTGCCCTGTAAAGTAACCTTACTTTTTGGTTTGAAATCCTGAAACAGTGACAACAGAAGGCGAAGAAACTGGGGACTGACGCGCGGAGAAGTGAGGGAATGTCCGGGCGGAGGGGCACGGCCGGCGCCGGGAGAAAAAATAAAGGTATTCGTGGGGCTTCCGGGTTCGCGCGGTCTTGCGCCGCAGGGTCAACGCCCACCCGGCCCGGAGGGCAGCGGCGCCAGGTCCCCGGCGGCCCGGAACCCCGCGCAGCCCCTCCGAGTCCCCCTTCCACGGCAGCGCACGCGGCCGGGGGTGACGCCCTCACCCCGGGGGCACAAGGGGCCCGGGGAAGCCCGTCCTGGGGAATCTGTTTTCCACTTTGGAAACCTTTTTGTCCAGAGTGGCCGGGGCCCATGTGCCCACACGTTGCAGACTTAAAATATATGTATTTAAAAATATGTATGTAATCAACAATCCAGTTGACCAGATGTGACCCACTCAAAGGGGTTATTTTGATAAGCAGTCAGCACATGGAAGCCCCTGGAAGCCCTCGCTTCTTTTCTAGCAAATTCTCTGTGCATTGACATGGAGGCTTGGTCAAGGTCCTCATGCCCAGGCTTCCTGACAAGGGAGGACAGGGACAGAGCCCCGCTGCCAGCCCATGCCTTCTCATCGTCCCGCCTCCCCAGCTGCCCTCATGTCGGGCTAGGTCAGCGCCCTAAAGGAGCAGATGGCAACTGTTTGAGGCTTTGTGGGTAGTAAGCTCTAAAAACTCTCCACCCTGCTGGAGCAGCAGGAAGGTGGCCACAGACCACAGAGGTATGTGGACGTGGCTGGGTTCTAATAAAGCTTTATAAGAACAGGTGGCAGGCTGGATTTGCCTGCAGGCTGTGGCCTGTCAGCCCCTAGTGCTGAGATGCTGGCAGTGTGTTTGCAGGGCAGGGCCCTGGAGATCTGTAAACTGCTTGGCAGTCTCCAAACAAGGAGAAGTTGGGGCTGGCCGGGAGAGTCCTGAGTCCCGAAAGCTGGTCCCCTGGGATGTGCAGGCTGACCCTGTGTGGACAGCCCCAGCGGCTCCTGGGCAGAAGCTGTGGCACAGGGAGGCCTCATGGTGACACGGGCAGTGTCTAACTGCCTGTCTGGTACATGCTGTGGCCCTGGTGCAAGACCCCAGGCCCTGGGACCCCTTCATTTCCCGAGGGGCTGCCGGGGCAGCAGAAGGCCAGCGGGACTGGGCTGTGGCTCCGTAGCTCACGAGAAAAGGTTTTAGCATTTCAACACTGGAGTCCCCGCTGCTGGGATCTGGGGACTGGGAGGCACCTGGGGCCCTGGGAGGTCCTCCCCTCCCTGGAATGTCTGGACAGGAGCAGAGGTGGAGCTCTGAATGCCTCTCCTGCTACGGTGGAACCAGCAGAAGAGCAAGTAGCTTACTGCTGGGTCACCTGGGTCCTCCAGGCCACGGACGCTGGGATGCGGTGCAAGCAGTCCTAAGGTGTCATGCTGGGAAGAAGATGCTCTGAGAGTCAACCAGCACAAGCCAGGTATCAGACTGCATGCGTGGGTGTGGCGGGCAGCCACAGAGAGTCCTGTTGAGGGTGCAGCTGGGGAGGGAGAGGGTCAGGCTGCCTGTCGAGCACGCCTCACTGGCTGTGTGGGCCGCGCGCTGGTTACCACATGCCTTTGTGCCCCCTGGAGCAGACTTCTGATTGTCACCTTGCCCACACAGTCCTTATTTTTTAATCAACAATGAAATCTTTAATAAGTCACAAGCTCCCCTCAATAGTTTGTTTCCTTAATTATCTTGCATCTTTTCTTTTGTGTTTTCAGCATGATCTATTTTTGCAAAAAAGAAGAAAAGTAAAGGCTTTTCACATTTATGACTATTGTACCAATTATATTTGAGCTATCTTTTCATACCGATGAGGCTGATAAAGAGAAAAATTTAAAAGACTCTCAAAGATTGGAGGCCTCCCATGTGAAAAGCCTGTTCTGGGGCCTTTCCTCCCCGCCTGCTCATAACCCAGACTGTAGGTCGCGGTCAAGGACAGGAGAAGCTTGCAGCACCGTGTCCCCCAGCATCCTCCTGTATCATCTCTGTAACAGTGTACATCTGATCCTTGCCTTGACTCTGCCCTTACTCAATTTCTGATGAAAAGATCGGCCTCGGCTGGTGCGCTGAATATTGCTTTTTCTTCTTTCTTGGGCTGTGAGCTTGAGTCAGCAACCAAAGTTCCTCTGTAGACTCGGTCCTGCCTTTTTAATGCATTGGTCAGAGGCTCGGTATCGGCAGCCCAGGTGCCTTGCATTTCCCGGGATACTCAGCTGAGGCCAGTGGGGACATGGCCTCAGGAAGGGGAGTGGCTCCTTGGAGGCAAGTCTTTTGGAAAACAATACCCTAGCCCTCTGGTCTTTCTCTGATGCAAGGGATGGAAAGAAGATCAATTTGATTCTAGAATGATGTGATTTCCCTTAGACATGCCCAGAAACTGACATTCCCTTCCCCTAACAGGAAAGCCAGAAATCTGAGCACGTTGAGGCTAGGTTGCATTGCTGGCCTTAAAAAACTTAAATCTGTGGAGCAGTATCACACAACACAGGCTGCAAAAGAGCGTGCGGCCAGACAAGTTCCGTGGGGAAGATGCTTCTGGTATGGGAGGGAAGGAATGTCTTTGATTTGGAATATTTCCCATGATTTAAAGAGCAAATGCAATGTTGTAATTAGATTCAATTATTAAGGATACATAAATCTGAATACATTTATATTCAAGTTGGCAGGAGGAGGGGTGGAGTGAATGGATAGGGTATGGAGGACAGGATAAAATTAAGACAAAACTCATGCTCTTTTTGAACTCATAGTTAGGGAAGAGGGTGGACAAGTGAATAGGAAATAAAATTACAACCTGGTAAGTACTGTGCTGGAGGTGTGGCGAGCTCAGCCTGCAGGGGAAAAGCAGTCCATCCAGAGGGCCACCTGTGGCCGCTTGGGAAGCCTGACTGCCCGCTGAGCTGCCCAGGCGGCTCTGCAATAAACTGCCCCAAAGCACATTGGCTCCTTTCTCATCTGCCTTGTATGCAGAGGGGGACTTACTGGCAAGTAGAGGTCTCATGATACGAATTTCAGGATGCCTTGTAGCTCTGTGAGTGGCTCTAGCAATTTGTATTCCTTATTTTGTGTTCTTAAAGAGGGTTTCCAAATGGTACGACTTTAGGCCCTGCAGAGTATGGCCCTTCCTGCCCACAGAGGAGGCAGAGCCCCGCATTCAGCCGGACTTCTCCATTTCCCTTGGTTGTGAACCAGAGTCTCTACTCGTGGTGTATGGAAGCCCTGGGGGATGGGCACATGCACGTGTGTGTGCATGTGTGCACATGTATGCATGTGCCTGTGTGAATTGTGTGTGTAGCGGCTCGTTGTGAGCAGTGGCTGTTCTCCTTTTCTCTAAGTTGGCACGAGGGAGTGACATTCAGTAGCACTGTTGACCAGGTCAGAAGGTCAAGCCCAGCAGGGCTCAGGTGTCACCTGCTGGGAGGGTCTGATGCCCCACTCTCCCCACTCTAACCACTCAAAGGACTTCCTTGTCTGAGCTGCCAGTGGGTGAAGCTCACCCACTCCAATTAGGCTTGAACGTGTAAGGAGCGGGAGTGACTGTGAGCAGAGAGTGAGCTTGTCAAGGCTTCTCCAGGGTTTGGGAGGCAGATGTAAACTCAGAACAGAACTGTGTGACTGGAGGGATGTGAGCCACACACCGCTTCATTGTTTTGGAAAAGTAAACAGATGAAGTTAAAGGTAGTAGTGTATTCTGTTTAATCCAGTATATCCCAAGCCCTCTCATCTCAACAGTCAGTAGGGAAATGAGTAAGGGGCTGCTTTGCATTCTCTTTTCTGAATCTCTGTGTGCATTTCATCCTTTCAGAGCATCTCAGGCCAGCCTGGCCACATTTCAAGTGCTCTGTAGCCGCATATGGGCAGGAGCTGCTCTGCTGGACACTGTGGTTCTGGACACAGAGGAGGGGGAAGGGGTCGATGTGAGTCCAGCCCACCCACTGTCCTCTGCTCAGACACGGCCTCACTGGAGAGCCATGGGGCTGATCTTGATCCAGCCTTTTCTTGGAGGAATAGTTACTGCCCTGAGGCCCTCTCCCCTCTGGGGAAAGGACAGTTCACCTGCCCACCTTTGCTGGGAAGGAGTGTCAGTCAGCTGAAACTGAGCAGAACACAGTCTATGGGACTGCATGGCTCCTTAAGTTTTTACCTCCTCCTTAATCCATTCTATAAATCATGAAAAATCCAGCGAAGATGATAAAAATAGTTCACATTCCCATGATCCCACATGACCAGAGCTCATGCGTGATGGTGGAGAGTGTTCCCCCCATTTCCTCCTGACCACACAGAGCTTTGAGTCAGCCTGTCCTGTGGGACAGGGTAGCTCCTTCTCTTTGCCCCGGGGTGGCTTGCTTACACATTAACTTGGTTGGGGGCCCCGTTTATGTGTCTGCTTGACAGGGTGCCCGGGTGCTCCCCCGGACATTACCCGATATTTTTGTGACGGTGACTCTGGGTGGGTTAGCATGGAAATGGGTAGACTAAAGCTGGTTGCCTTCGCACTGTGGGTGGGGTTTGTCCAGCCAGTTGAGGGCTGAATAGAACAAGAAGGGAGTCCCTCCCACCTGACTGCCTTTGAACTGAGACATCAGCTTCTTCCTGCCTTTGGATTTGAACTGAAACGTGGGCCCCCCTGCTTGCTAACAGTAGATCCTTGGACTTGCCAGCTTCCATACTTGGTGAGCCAGTTCCTTACACTCAGTCACTTGATTGATCTACTGGTTCTGTCTCTGTGGGGAACAGTGACCAGCACAGCCACTGTGTGATAAAGGAGTTGGCCTCAGGGGAAGACAGGTCTGGGCTTTGTCCCTGGGGCTGGGGAGGTGACCTCCAAGTCCTTGAATTTCCCGAGACAGAAGCACTCTGTGACGACTCGGGGTGGTCCCCACATAGGTTATGCTGCAGGGAGCCGTCTCGTTGGGCGGTGGGAGCTGGCCGCACCAGGATGACCAGCCACATGATCCCAGCCTGACCTCGAGGGGGGAAAGAGGCTGAAGACGGAGCTCAGCCACATGGACAACCGCTCCATCAGTTATGTCTGCATCATGAAGTCCCAGTACCCACTGTGGACACTGAGGCTGGGCCGAGTGTCCCTGGTGGGTGGCCCACATCCATGTGCCAGGACGGTGGTGCATCCTGAGGGTATGCAAGCTTCACCTGGGAACCCCCACCTTGCCCTGTGTGTCTCTTCTTTGGCTGGTTCTGATTTGTATCCTTTTGTGTTACGGAAACTGTAATCATAAGTACTTCCCCGAGTTCTGTGAGTTGTTCTAGCAAATCATGGAACATAAAGGTGGCTGTGAAGACCCCTGCATTTGCAGCCAGCTGGTCTGAAGTGTGTGTAGTCTGGGGGCCCCTGTGCTGGGGGCTGGCATCTGGCACTAGGAGACGGTGGAGCCCACTTGTTCACCTTTATCAAACTATGAGGGGACAGGTCCAGGTGTTGTCATCTCAGAAGGATGAAGGGGCCTAGCTGGGCTCATCTGGAAGTTGGGGGAGGACCAGTGGTCTGATCTCGGGGTGCTGGGGCTGTTCTGAGCCTGAGGGAAACCTGTGTTCCTGGCCAGGAGCATGCCTTCTGAAATTCTTACAGAAAATGTTTTCTGTTTTACATACTGAATTTTGGAATCGTTTTTGTTCATAACTGCTGAGGTCTATTGGACCTTTATAAAGAGGGAAACAAATAGATGCCGTTATGGTGGAAGAATGGTACCGTTCACATGCAGCCTACACGCTACCTGACAGATTATGTAATAATTTTCATTGTCCTTACTTGTCTAAGAATAAAAACATTGTATTCTGAAAGTAAGGCAGCATACACTATAATCTGGTCTTTTGATGAAGCAAAGAAAAGCTGACTTATTTTTAGATAATGAACTTGCTGAGAAGTCTTAATTTGGATCCAGTGAGTTTGCCTTCCCGGTGCAGTTCAGCAAGCCCCCCATTCTCTGTGTGTATGTGTATCGGGGTGTCACCGCATGGGTACATGGCACATTCCGGGCCTGATCCACACAGAGCTTGCTATTGATTCTCCACAAAAAAGAAAAACACAGTCTAAACATTTTCTTGGCTCAAAACTCTCCCTTCCCTCCCATGACAATTTCCAGTCTGTCTTTCTTTTTGCTTGTTTCTAGGTTGCAAGCAAATAGATTTAAAAAATGAATCTCAATCTTTTGCCTCCATAGAGTGATTTTAGAAATTAAATGTAGGTGCTTAGAATAAAGGTCACCAAAAGTCCCTCTGCTGTGAAGGGCTTGTCCTCCCTCCACGTGGAGCTTTCTTCTTTCTTAAATGTGGCTGGGAAGTGGAACGAACACATTTATGTTTTCATCTGTGGATTTATCTGTAAATAAGAAGAGATAGCAGAACCAATGGCTAGGGCCTAGGGTGGGTCTTGGGGTTGCTCAGTGTGGATCCTCCTGGTCCAGGATGTTTGTGGCATCATAGGAGAGAGTTTTGCCATTTAAATTTAGGTCTGTGATCCATTCTGAGTCATTTTTTGTGAAGGACAAAAGGTCTGGTTCTAGATTCGTTTTCGTACTGCGTGTGGATGTCCAGCTGCTCCAGAGCCGGTTTTCGGAAACACTCTCTCTGCTCAACTGTGTTGCCTTTGCTCCTCTGGTAAAGATGAAGCGACCATATTCATGTGGGTCTATTTCTGGGCTCTCTATCACGTGCCATTGATCTATTCATCTCTTATATCAGCAATGCCACACTGTCGTCATTTGAGCTTTATCATAAGTCTTGAAGTTGGGGGTGTCAGTCCCCCAAATCCGTTCTCCTCTTTAAATATTGTGCTGGCTATTCTGGGTCTCTTGCTTCTCCATATAAATGTTAGAATCAGTTTGTTATATCCACAAAATAACTTGCTGGGATATTGATTAGGACTGCATTGAATCTACACATCAAGTTTGGAAGAACTGACATTTTGACAATATAGAGCCTTCCTATCCATGTCCATAGAGTATTTCACCATTTTTAATCTGATTTGTTCATCAGACTTTTGTAGCTTTTCCCACATGAGTCTTAGACATATTTTGTTAGATTTATATGTAGGTATTTCATTTTAGGGGGGTACTAATGTAAATGCCATTGTGTTCTTAATTTCAATTGCACTGATTTGTTGCTGATTTATAATGAAAGTGATTGAATTTTGTCTATTAACTTTGTATCCTGCAACCTTGTTATAATTGCCTATTAGTTCCAAGAGTGGTTTTGTCAATTTTTTCCAATTTTCTTTATAGATGATCATGTAGCCTATCAACAAAGACAGCTTTATTTCTTCCTTATTGATCTGTATAACTTTATTTTCTTTTCTTATCTTATTACATTAGCTGGAACTTCCAGTGTGATGCTGAAAAGGAGTGGTGAGAGGGGGCATCCTTGCCTTGTATTTGATCTTAGTGGGAAAGCTTCAGCTTTCTCACCATTAGGTATGATGTTAACTGTAGGTTTTTTGGAGTTATTTTTTATCAAGTTGAGGAAGTTCTCCACTACGCCTAGTTTACTGGGAGTTTTTATCATGAATGGGTTTTGGATTTTGTCAAATGCTTTTTCTGTATCTATTGGTAAGATCATGCCATTGTTCTGTTTTTAGCCTACTCGTGATGGGGTACGTTGTTTGATTTTTGAATGTTTAGTTAGCCTTGTTTAACTGACATAAATCCCATTTGGAGTCATGGTGTATAATTCTTTATTTACATTTTTGGATTCAATTTGCTGATATTTTGTTGAGGATTTTTGCATCTATGTTCATGAGAGATATTGATCTGTAGTTTTTTTTTTTCTTCTAAGGTCTTTCCCTAGTTTTGTTATCAAGGTGATGCTGGCCTCAAATGAATTAGTATTCCTCCTTTTTCCATCCTCTGAAAGAGACTGAAGAAAATTGGTATAATTTTTCTCAAATGTTTGGTAGAATTCACTAGTGAACCCATCTGGGTATGGCACTTTCTGTTTTGGAAGGTTATTAATTATTGATTTAATTTCTTTATTACATTCATGTTATTCAGATTGTTTCTTTTTGTGTGGGTTTTGGTAAATTGTGTCTTTCAAGGAATTGGTCCATTTCATCTAGGCTATCAGATTTGTGGACATAAGATTATTCATAGTATTCCTTTATTATCCTTTTAATGTCCTTTTAATGGGATCTGAGTGAAGTCCTATCATTCATTTTTTATATTAGTATTTTGCCTTCTTTTTAAAATCTGTTTATTGAAATATCCTCAAACTTACAGAAAAGTTGCAAGTTACAATGTAAAATTTTTTTCTTCACTGTACTGTTTCAGAATAAATTGCTGACATAGGGCCCTTCTCCCAATATTCTAATGTGCACACCCAAGAAACACCACGATCCAACTACTAATACTGGTATCAGGAAATTGACACTGATACTACCATCTAGTTCTCGGACCCCATTCGATTTTCCCAGTTCTCCTGATAATGCCCCCAAAGGTCTGGTTCGGCCCATCTCACACTTAGCTGGCAGGTCCCTTGAGTCTTCTTCATCCTGGAACCTCCCACAGGCTTCCCTGGCCTGTCACAGAAAAGTGACTTCTGAAGACTGCAGACCTGTTATGTGGTGGGGTGTTCCTCACGTAGGGTTTGTCTGCCACCACCCCCCGTGAATATACTCAGGCCCACATATCCTGAGAGAAGTGTAATCATGGTGTCTACGGGTGTCACTTCTAAGTAGCCCCATGGCCAGTGGGGATCATTTCAGCCACTTAAGATGACATCTCCTAGGCTTATCCTTTGTCTGCTACTCTGTTCTCTTTCTTATTAGTATTTTGTGTGTAGGTGTTTTGAAATTATGTAGGTTTCCTCTATACATTCATTCATTCATTCATATCTGTATGGATTCATGGCCCAATGGTTTAATGGGCTATTGTCCGTTACTGTCATGATTTATTTTATGTTTAAACCCCCTAAAATGTGGCCAGCAGAAGCCCCTGCAGGCCAACTCCATGTCTCTGTGGCCTGCCACCATCATTCTGTGAGAACTTCCCTGCTTTCTGACACAACATAACGTCCGAGGTCCTGTGGCACTGTCCCTGCCCCAGCCCTGGGGTCGGCCATTTCTCAAGGAGCACTGCTTCCTTTTAGGGGCGCCACCTTTATTCTTCAGTTCGTCATGCGGCTGCTGGCAAACTCAGCTGTGGGGAGACGGGCTGTGGCGGGGGCGGCGGCTCCTGCCGCATCTCGCCTGTGTTGACCCCGTCCCCAGCACCTCTGGGGAGCTCTCCTGGCCTTTGGGTGCTAGCGAGTCTCTCCAGGCGGCCCCTCCTTTCCTCCGCAGCAGGCACGAGGCCTGTGGGTACAGCGCCGCAGTGGTGTTTTCTTTTTGGTTGCCTTTTAAAAAACCCGCTTATCTATTCTGCTTCCAATTAATCCCCCAAATGTTGCTTTATCAAACCATTTGTGGTCGCAGTGGCTGTTGGTTACAGATGTACATCATTTCTCCCCCAGCCTTTTAAAGGGCCAATTGCTATGGTAACCATATTACGGAAAATTGCTTTGTCTCCTTAAAATATCCTTCAGGAAAAGGTCATTCGGCATTAGCATTTTCCAACTAAAACTAGCAACGCAGTGTTAAGAACACCGTTACCACACACTGTTCTGTGTGTATATTTGTAGTCACATAATTTCAGGAAACTCAAAACAGCACTAAATATTGAGAGTAGAAGGGCTTTTTATGCTACAGCATATGTGTGTATGTCTGTAAATTTGAAGAAGTATATTCATTTTGATCCCTGTATTTGCAAGGCAAGCTTCATTGGCTCTTGATGCGACATCACCCTGCTTCCCTCTTCTTGGTGTGGGTTGGGACTGAGAGTGGCGCCCGTCTTTGCTCAGACCTGGAGGGTGCCTGAGCTGATGGGAAAGGGGACCCTGCAGGCAGGGTGGCCACCAGAGGTACCCACTTCCACGGAGCTGCTCCGACAGGCCAGGGCTGGTGTACCAGCTAGCTGTGGGCATTAGGATAGAGATTGGGGCCGGACACACAATACAACATATTTTTTGTTCTTAACCTCAGGACTTTTATATATGATTTCATTGGCTGTGGGATTTTATTTCTCAGCATAAAGGCCAGTGGGCTGTGTTCCAGTTGCTCCACAATTGTACCTCTCCCATTTAACAGAGGAAGAAATAGGGGCACAGAGGTACCTGAACTCAGAGCTAACTTCTATCCAGATACTGTCAGAAGTTGCATCTCTGTGCTTCAGCTGATTCTTTCTTAGGAATCACCCTCCATGAGACTCATGCCCGAGCGCTGTTTGACACGTCAATGATCCGATGTGACTCAGGATGACAAATGGCTGACCCTGTGTGACTTCTTCCCCCCAGATCCTGCTCTGCGTCCCCGTCTCCTCTCAGGCGGTGGCTGCTCCTTCCGCGGCTTTGGGATTTGCCTGCATCATTTCTAAGCAATCTGCTTGAACAGTCACTTAGATGGCCTTAAGGACCGTTTCTCAGACACTTACTTTGTGCCTGTCACTCTCTGCTGTGGTTTATACGTTTTAACTCCCGACTTTCTCAAGGACCCAGGGAGGAGGGTGCTGTCCTCAGTCCCCTTAGAAAACAGGCAGAGAGAGGCCCAAACACAGAGAGGGAGGTGAAGATGGGACTTGGGCCCGACATCCTGCCTCCAGTGTCACTGGTCTCTCTCTGTCGCGGGCTGACTCAGGGTCACGGAGACCGAGATGCCCTCCGCAGATGTCTCGAGTCTCATGTTTCTGGGCCCCCATCCTCCCACCCAGATCACTGATGGCTGGGTCTGTGTGTGTGCTCGCTCTCCTCCGCACACACACAGGGAAGGCACTGCCGCATGCTTCCCAGGAGCAAGGCAGCTCCTGCTTCCCAGCACTGTGTCATCCCACTGAATCACAGACCCTCCACATTCCGATTTCCCTAATTGTCCCCAAAATATTTTTTCAATATATGAACTGTGGGAGATCACACACTGCAGTTGTTCAGAATGTCTCCCTGATTCCCTTTAATCTGGGATGGTACCCACTGCCTTGTTTCCTTACAACACCTCAGCCCTGCAGAGCCCAGGAGAGGTGGTGTGTGTGTGGTCCACAGTGTAGATTATCTGGCTGTTTCCTCAGAGGCAGTTCAGCTCAGACACTTCGGCAAGACTGCTGCATGGGTGATGGTGTATACCTCCTATGTCATTACATCAGGAGACTATAACAACTTGCTGAATCATTTGGTTAAGATGGCCACCAGATTTCTCCAGAGCAAGTAACTTTGCCCTTTTTGAAATTGGTAAGAAATGTGTGGGATGACCAATGGAAGCTGTGTGAACGCCCTGCTTCCAACAGCCTTTACCCGGTGCCTCCGGCCCATATCAGTCACAGGTGCAGAGGCCGATACTCTATCACTCCTCCCAGACTTACTGACTCTCTTCAGTAAAGAATAACTTCATCTCTCTAGCCTTTTCAAAAAATGATTCACTATTGACCCAGTTATTCTTCTGAGTTCAGTAAGCTCTGATCTGTTGCTGCCAGGACGCCGATGATCCAGCGGTCCCAGGTCTGGCCAGCAGGGGCCTCTCCGTCCGGTTCTCGCACCTTTTTGACGCTCCTGTTTGTCTTTCAGGCTTCGCTGCTTTCTGACGTCGAAGACGGTCCAAGTTTGCCTTGTGCTCTCTCTGCGGAAGTCCCGCAACAAGCTGATTTTCCAAGGAGCCCCGGTTGCTTCCACAGGGAGCAAGCAGCATTTATAGCGGGTGTGCGATCGCCGCGGCCCGTCACGTGGGCAGAGCTGGGCGCTGTCCGTCCGCACGGACACTTCCCGGCCCGCAGGCCGCGCCAGCCTGCGCTCCCTTCTCTCGTGCGGAGACTCTGTCCCCGTCTTAACGGAACTCACCTTTGTGCTCTGGGCCACAGCCTGCACGAAGTCATTCCAGAACCCCTCGGCCAGCACTGCTGCCAGAACCAAACTTGTTCAGGAGATTCACGATTTCTTTGCCACAATTTTTGTCCTTAGAATATATCACACAAAGTGCCAGTAGTCAGAGAACTAGGTTAAAAATATACTTGTAGGCTCTCTTCCCTGTGATTGTTACCAATTTCATCTGCCATTAAGTTCATTTGTTTCTATGGGTTTCTGATTTTAGGGTATGCCATTTATCATCGTGTTTCACATATTTTTTTGAATCTGTTAAGCTTTACTTCATCAAAAGACAAAATAATATGAAAAAAGTATGGTCAGAGAATTCTTATGCCCACCCCACATCCTTTGTGATTACTTCCCATCCACCAGCCCCTAAGGTAATGATTTTTATTAGTTTTGAGTTCATCCTCCTGTGTGTGTGCATGCGTGTGTGTCTGTACATGTATATGTGTATGTATGTGTAGGTATATATGTATTTTAGATGTATCTATATTTCTTAACCTTCTTTTGTGCTCAAAAAGTAATATACTATATATACTCTCAGTATTTTGCTTTTTAAACTTAAAATACATCCTGGAAATCACTCTGATGGTTTATGATGTTTTCCTGTTTGTAGCTGCAGAATGCATTGTGGGACTGTCCAATAGTCTGCCCAGCTGGTTGCCTGTGAATGGGCATTGAGGTGGTGATAGGTTGCAATTACAAATATTTTCACAATGAATAACCTTGGCATGTATTTGATAAGATGCAGTTCTCAGGACTAGGTTCTAGAAGAGAATCTGGGTGAAGGTGCAGGTGCGTGGTTCCCGTAGGGACCGCCAGACTCCACAGGTGCCCAGCTGCTCACATCCCCACCCGTTGCGTCCACGGGGTCGGCGTCCCTCAGTCTTGCCGACAGGGGGCGTGGTCACACTTTTGAGTTCTGCCAGCACTTTGTCTGTGTTCTAAACACTTCGTGTTTATCAGTGAAGCAGAGCTGCCGTTCATAGTTAAGGGCCTTTGGTACCTTGTTTTCTATGAAGTGTTTGTGTTTTGCCCATTTTGCTATTACATTTTCAGTCTTCCTTTTCCTCTGTTTTTGAGATCATTTTACGTATTAGGGCGATTAGGCCTTTAGCTGTGAGAGATGTTACACAGACTTTCTACCAGTTTGTCTCTTGTTACTTTTTCTCTACAGTTAATTGTTTCATACAGGTTTTTTTTTTTAATTTTCAAGAGAAAGGGACCTAATTTTGCAATTAATTTCTATTTTATTGCTAAAATTTAATTTGTGACTAATATGTGGTAAATTTTTGTGACTGTTCATGAACATTTGAGGACTGTGTTCTGTGTTTTCAGAGGTAAAGTTTAATATGTTGTTGCAGTATCTACTCCATTATTCCATTTCCTTTCCGGTGGTTTGTGCCCTTGACCTTTCTGGACCGAGAGTCGATGTTATCTCCCTCGGAGGAAGTGCGACCTCCTGTAGCTTAGCGGGCTTTCCTGTTCACGGCATCTCCTGCAGTTTCTGCATTACAAAGGCAGCCTCTGTGTTACATGGATATTTGTAGCAGACGTGTCTTCATCTTGAATCATTGCTTTAAACCTCATAAGTGTCTTTTTGTCTTTTTAAAATGCTTTCTCTGTGCTTGAATGTTCCCCTGACCGTTCACATGCTCTCCTATTGGCTGTGTTTGCCGGTTAAGTGCCCATTTAGCCGCACGAAGCACTTGTCCCAGACCTGTCTCCTGCTTACATAGGGCTGGGTTTTACTTTGTGAGCCAGTTTGAAAAATCCTGGGTTTTCAATGTCAAGTTTGATCTCAACTGTGGTATATTATTAAATGTTACATTTGCTGTATATATGATCATTATTCTTTTAAAAAATATTTTGTTTCTTCATTTCTTTTTTGTGAGTAGGAAGCTTGCATCTTTGTACTAATGGTTGCCTTTATCCTAACAACTTAATAATGCCTTTAGTCTTTTTCCTTTTATCTAGAGGTCCCCCACTTAAAAAAAAATTAACTTCAAATGATATTTACTGATGCCCATCTATTACCTGTTAGCTTCTTTTATTTATATTTTCTCACACCTTTTATTTGTTGTTGTATGGTTTCTACTTTGAAAGATGAGACATTTATATACTGTTCTTCTATTCTTGTTCCCACCTTAGTTTCAGTCTAGATGTACAGGTAAACATCTTCAGTGCTCACAGTCACTCCTTTTGCCATGACGTCTTTAGCCATCGCTTGACCAGATACATTTTTTCCTTAGTAGATTCTTCAGGAAGGAAATACAGGCACAGTATTTCCTGAGCTCTTGAATGCTTAAAATTGCTTCCCTATAACCTTGATTCTTGAAGGAAATTTGACAGAATACAAAATCTTTGGCTCATATATTGTTTCCTCGAGTTAAAAAAAAATGTTAATCTGTTGTTGGTTTTGTACAGAGTTGTCTCATCGTCATTTGCTAATTAACATCCTTCCCTTTGTAAGCGATTTGTTCTTTTTACCTGGAGGATGGAAGGATTTTTAAGAAATCTCTAATAACTTCATTGGGATATGTTTTGGTTTTCATAATTTCAGGTCAGTTTTTACAAGGTACATCAAGGGCTCTTTCAATATTCAGATTCAAGTCTTCTATTTCCATAAAATTGTCTTATAGTTTTACTGGATTCTAGTGATAAATATAGCTATTTTAATTGTCATTTTGTTTCCTTTGGGTGCTGATTGTATGCATGTTGGACCTTCTTTGTTCATCTTCTACATCTATTGTTTTCCCTTTGATCCTTCAAAAAGTCTTTCTCTTTAATTTCGATTCTCTTGGCTGTTTTTATTCCTGTCCCCAATGTCCCTTGTTATATAGTTGGTTGAATAGATTTTTCTCTTGGGCACCTGACAGTTTCCTTTTTATTTATTTTTCTCTACTTTTTCCCTCTGAGTTCATAAAATTCTCCTTTTACATATTTTGATATTTAAAAAACATTTTATTTTGTCTTCTTCTGCACAGAGAGCTTCCAGCAGCTGAGTGCCATCCATTTTATGTTCATTTTGAAATATGTTAGGAAGAGCATAAAACCTAAATGTGATTTATTCCCACCAGGAGGTTTAAAGATTTTAACAGTAAGGTATTAACAAAGGGCCACATGGTGGAAAATATGCCAGGAAGCTCAGGCTGAGAGTGGGAGTCGGGGGAGGAGGGGAATTGGTAAGGACCTGGCTATACCTGTTTTGAGTTTTTTAAACCTACCAATGAGATTAAGACAAATGTAAGAGAAGGCCTAATATGGGTATTACTGGCTTAAGTGATGTCCGGGAAAGAATGTGACCCCTGTAGTACTCAGCCAATGAGGAAGCAGGGGCAGGACTCGTGCACTAGGGGATAAATCACTGGCACCCATTTCCCCAGGTGTGCCTGCCCACCAGACACCCGATCTTGCAAGACCGTCATTAAAGCCTCGCTCCGCTGTTCTCTTTGTCTCCATGTCCACTTATTGAGTTTGGACCAGTGAGTGTGTTTCTCACAAATATCTTGTATTTTGCTACATTTTATAGCAACAGTAAGTGATTCTGTGTAGGCAGCAATGAGGGTTTTGGTTCAGTTCCAGAGCATGCTGTTAATAGACTGTGCCCTTTCAGGATGCGATTCTTTTTTCCTATCTTTTTCTGTAGAATTCTTAATCTACATTTCCCTTTACCAAAAGCCTTCCCCTTCCCCAGACACAATGCTTTCCAACATTGTCACCTACATTCACACACAATCTTATGCCATCCCTTTTAAAAGCCTTTTATTTTAGAATAATTTTAGGCAGAGAGTTGTGGAGATGGTGCAGAGTGTTCTTGTGTGTTAGCTGCCCCTAACGTTTGACATCTTATATCACCTGTGCATTTATCAAAACTAGGAAATGAACTTTGGTACACTACTCTCCACAAAGCTGTAGGCTTTATTAGGATCGCTACAGGTTTCCACTAATGTCATTTGTCCGTTCCAGGATCCAGTCCATGTTAGTAGATGTATTTAATCATATTGTCGCTTTCCTTTCTCTGATCTATGACAGTTTTTCAGTTTTCCCTTGTTTTTATGACCATGATACTTTTGAAGAATGCCCCCAGGTTGGGTTTGTTTAATGTTTCTCATTATTAGCATGAGGAGGTAGATTCTGAAAAAGAATACCACAGAGGTGATACATCAGGGGCATATGACATGGACTTAACTTACCACAGCTGATGCTGACCTGGGTCACTTGGTTAAGGTGGAGTGTGCCCGGTCTCCTCACTGCAAAGTTACTACATCTCCATTTCCATACACTGTTCATTGGAAGCAAGTAAGTCTAGCTCACCCTCGAGTGGAAGGGATTTACTTGGCACCTTCTAGAGAGGGCATCAAAGAATTAGTGCACACATTAAAGCCACTACAGTAATTATTACAATTTAGGGGAGATATTTTGAGGCCATGCAAATATTCTGTTTCTCCTTAAAGTTTTGTTCAGTAATTTGAACATTTATCTATGACTCTCAGATGGGTCTTGACCCCTATCCCACACCTGGTGGTCCCAAAGTGAGACCCCTCTTTTCAGGGAAAAGAGCTCTGTGCCCTCCACTGCTCCCAGGGGAATCTTTCTTTTAGAGGCACACTGCTGCTCGTGTTAGGAGCGAGGGCTGGCATTTTAACCCCGGCTTCAGGATGAGACAATCAAGGCCCAGAGGGGGAATGCCGGTGTCAGGGTCACCACAAGGAGTCCACAGGGTGAAAGGATTGGCCCTGGCTTCTCTGCTCTGGCCTGGAATGGGGAAACCAGTGGGTAGGAGGAGGCTCAGAGCCACAGCTCTCTGAGATTCCCTTGGAAATAGATATTACAATTCCTGGATTAAATCTTGAAATTTTCTCTCTAAATGTCTTTGTTTTCCATTATATAGATAATTTTCTCTATGTTGGTTCCTCCATTTGAACTCAAAAAAAGTCTCATATTTTCTGTTTTCTGGATGGTAAGTAAGTCTTTTATGGCATCTCTTCTTGTTCAGAAGTCATCTTATCTCTCTGATATTATTACTAATTTCTAAAGAAGTCTTCTCTGTTCCCCTCATTACTTCTATTTCCTCTCAGTTAATCTTTTTCTTTCCTCTGGAGTTCATGTCAGGGACTTTGGTCCAGTGCCTGAAGAGTCTTGGCCCTGAGTGCGCTGGGCGCTCTGTTTGCACAGGGGTGGTATGTTGGCTGGTAGCTAGCTGGGTGGAGACCTAGATGTTTGGTTGGAACACTGCTTTGGGGCACCAGTTTTCCCAAAGACAGCTCTCCCTGTTGGTGATGGCGGCCAGAGCCCTCTGAGGGTGCTCAGAACCGACGGGGAGGCTGCTGGCACCTCCGGCGTGGAGACCGCAGCTCAGCGCCTGCGGCAGCGTGCAAGCACCTTGCACCTGGCCACTCCTCTCGTCCCTCGTCCTAGTTCATGGTTCAGTCTCCTCAGAGGTAACCTTCTTGCCTTCTGCTGGGGGGATAGGGGCCCATTTCCTGGCTGTGGAAGCTAAGATAAGGGATCTCAGGGTCTCAATGTTTCTACACATGGAATTCCAACAAATCTTTGTCCTCAGCACCCCTTCCCGCCCTCCCCTGGGGATCTCCTTCGTCTCGTCCCGAGCCTGTAGGCAGGCTTGTGGGGCACCTCTGCCCTGTGGGCATGTACACTGTACCCTCACCTGTATTTCTCTGTCAGTTGTCACCATCCGTCTCTCTCCATCTTCCTCGATCTGCTGTCAGCGCCTTTCCATCCCCGTTGTCCTTGCAGCGTGTACGTGTTCACTTCCACTGTGACAAATTTAATGTCGTGGGAGCAGAGGGAAAGGATTACTGCCTGTAAGTTCAGCAGGAAGCTGCATCCATGCTGCTGTCCAGCCATTTGTTTTACATTTTTGCCTGACACTCCAACCCTAACTTTGTCTTTTTTGACTAACAAAGATATTTAAATGTGAAAAGTTGTTGCTTGTTACAAAAATGCTTCCTGCCTGGGAAGTTGGGACCTTTCTCAGTGCAAGCAAAAAATGAGTTAATAGAAGATTTTCTCAAGGTGTGTGAGCGTGTGTGCGTGAGAACTGGGGGATAGAGTGGTGGCGGAGGGTCCACGCAGAGGAAATCCTGCTGAACAGTTTACAGAATGCCCAAAGCAGGGCGCGTTTGGGCCGGTGTGCGTGTCACTGATAGCGAGGTGACACTGTCTCTCAGGAAGAGAAGGGCTGAGAGGACGCCGGCATAATTGGGAAGCCAGCTGAGATCTGAGGCGGCCGGGGACGAGGATGCGCACTCCCCCTGCGCGGTGGCACCGTCTGAAGGTTGTATATAAGGTGGCCTTATTAAAGTGACAAGGCAATTTAATTCCTTTGTGCGCGATGATTCTACTTCATTGATTTACAATGGGAAGGATATAATTTTGCTAGTGTTGGCAAAAAGCTCAAATGTCAGCCTTTTCAAATTACCATACTTGCCTTGTTCAGGATGAATAATGAATAAGTCACCTTTTGTCTACAGTTAAATATTCTTGAATAAAAACAAAGAGCATAAAAGACGTAAATGATTGCCTGATTTATATTTAAAATAAGGATCAACATTGTGATAAACTGTTGAAAATGCTGTGTGTGGAGCAGTGTGACTGCCGATAAGCACACCGTCCAAGGCCCTGGACCAGACTGCCGGGAGACACCCACCTGCCTGGGAAGGCGCGACAAGCCGAGGCCGGAGGTGCCTCGCGAAGGGGGCGCGGGTCCCCACGGAAGGGCCAGGTCCCCTCAGACCCCTCCACATCCTGCACCCTGAAGCCAGGGAAGGCAGGGAGCCATGGCTGCAGGGCTCTCGGGGCGGGGAGGGCAGAGGCCGTGATGTGGGCTGGCTCACACTGGGCCCTGCGCAGCTCTCTGCCTGTCACCTTTGAGAGGGAGTCTGTGAGAAACATCGCAGAAGAGTAGGAAACAGATTCATCTGAAATATCAGCACATCCTCCTCTAGATAACTGGCATATCCATGCCACTGAATTCCGGGCAGCCCCTGGGAGTGAGCAGGGCCAGGGAACCGTTCATGATGAGCAAATGTATCTATACATAACTTACTCTCAAATGGGTAAAGCCTGTTATATTCCGGTGTGAAAATGAGATCCCATCCTTATAAAAAAGGTGTGTACATGTGTGTGTATTACTCAGGACACTAATTTTCTCTAGTTTCCTGGAGAAACAACCAATGGAATATGTGTATGTGTTTGTCTACAGTTGTGTATATATGTGTAGTTCTTTTTAGAGAGATTTGGTTTAAGGGATTTGCTCATGGTGTCGTGGGGCGGGCAGGTCTGGAATCTGCAGGGCAGGTGGCAGGCGGAGACCAGAGAGGAGCCGATGTTGTAGCTCAGGCCTGCAGGCATCTGGAGGCAGAACCCCCTCTTCCCTGGGACCTCAGCCTTTTTCTCTTAAGGCCTCCCTCTGACTGGACAAGGCCCACCCACATGGGGGAGGGTGACCTGCTTAAAGTCTACTGGGGGGCTCCAGGACCCCGTTCCTCAGGGCTGAGGAAGAGGGAGGTGACTTGCAGCTGCGTGGTTAGTACGCAATCCTAGCACAGAAAAGAGGGTGGCGTGTCAGCCCTCACGAGATGAGCAGAGGAAGTAGCTGCAGTAGCCACTGTTGCTGTCAGGGCAGACCTGCGGTGAGCTCCCCTGGGGCCGCAGTGCGGGTCAGCCTTGGGCCTCAGGGCAGGGAGGGCCGTGCACCGGTTGGCATAAGGATGGGACAGCTGCCCAGGCCGTGGGGGAGCTGTGGCCAGCTTGGAGCCTGGCAGCTGTGTGGGGACAGGGCTGCTGCTCTGTGGTGAGATGGGAACTGCAGGCCTAGTCCATGCGGCTCCCGTGCAGGCGCAGGGAGAAGCCCGCTTCCTTCCTCATTGGATGTCATATGCAGAATGATGGTGTGCGGAGAAGGCAAAGCCTGGCGCACGGCTTAATATTTCCTGCTGGCTCCTTGCTGCAGACAGCGTTGCACAAACTGACAGGAAGAGAAGCTTCCTATCTGCTGGGGCACCACCCGTGCCCCTGCCACTGTGCATCCAGAAACCGAGGTGCCCTGGTCTCAGCTCCAGGATTGTTCTTGGGAAGGCCTCTGCAAAGAGGCTTAGTCTTGTGTCTTTAGGTCAGGCTCACCCGGCTCCTTAGGGAGCTCAGAACACTGCCGATAGGTTTTCATTCAAGCGCAGGTATGACAGCAGCTCCCTGCTGTGCTGGTGCCGCAGTGATGGGCACGTTGTACTAGTGAACGGCCTCAGCTGCCCTTGGGTGCAAGGGCCTTGTCCTGGGTGGTCCACGCTGATGGCAAGTGAGCAAATGACTCACCCTGCTTGTGGCCTGGTGGCAGCAGCTGCCTTCTGCAGTTTCTGCAGGAAAGCGGAGAAGAGACGACAGGTGTTTGCAGACAAGCAGAGCAGATGCCCCTGGAATGACATTCTCTGGCACCTGGAATCTGTGAACTTGCATGAGGGCATGTGGGTTATGGCAGAGACTCTCCCACCCGAGGTGGCAGTGAGTGAAGACGGATGCTGGGCCCCAGCCCAGAGGCTCTGACTGCGCAGATCTGGGGTGGCCCCGGATGGTGCATTTCTAACAGATCCCAGGTGGTGCTCTTGCCGGTCTAGGCTCCTGCTGGCTTAGGGAAGTCCTCGGGCTTGAGCTGAGGTCCACAGTCAGGAAGGTTTTGACACAGACATTTCCCTGGAAGCTGTGGGAAGGGCTCCATCACCCCACACCGTTGGTTGTTGAGTGTGATTGATGCCAAACACTCCAAATGCTCTTTTGCGTCCTCGGAACAACTGCATAGGGTAGTTCATGCCCCTCACAAAGGCCTGAGTCCCCTCCAGAGTACAGCCCACGGCAGGGACGGTGGGCTTCGTTCCCCTGTGTTCCTGAGACTGGGGCAGGGCTGACTTCACGGGAGGGTTTCCTTGTGTGTGGTGCTGCCTGGAGCTCAAGTTGTCTGTGCAGGAGCTCCTGTGCTGGCTGCCTGGGCATGACTGTGTCCACCCCAGACGGTGTCTGGGGGTCCTGCCCTGGAGGGGTAGCGTGGGGACTACAGCCACACCACGTGAGAGAGAGGCCCCGACCCAGGATGGTGCTTGAGGGCCTGGGGGCCGTCGGTGCTGGGGGAGCAGCTCCCACAACGCCAAGGGAACCCACGCAGCTGCAGAGTCTGTCTGTCAGGACCAGCTTTCCGCAGCTGTCCAGGTGAGCCAGGCAAAGACACTCTGGGTGAGCGCTCCTTTCTGGCACATTCTCTCGCTCTGTGCCTCTGTGCAAAGTCCGAAGAAATGGCTGCAGTCTGGGAGTTTATGGTCCAGGATTGTTCTTCTGGTAGAAAAATGTCAAGCCTTGTGTTAACTATTAACTGCATGTTATCCAAGAATATACCTACACACACACACACAAACATCAACATACAGATATATAGACAATATTAATTTGCAAAGTGGTAACATATGTATGTAAAATTAGATCTTTCTGGGTCCATGAGCCGAAAAGCGTCCCCTACATATTAGTTTTCTTTTGCTTGAGGTATCTGATGAAATTTTAGTCACTTGCGAATGAAAGCCGTCGGGTGCTGGAGGCTGTGAGTCCAACCTGCTCCTCCCAGTGGAGGCAGCGGGGAGACAGGCCGTCCTGCCCCCGCGGGGCTGGTAAGCACTGGGCTGAGCTTCGTGATGAAGATGTGGGACGATCCCAGCTCCAAAGCAGGGCTGGGGGCCGCTGCCTGTGCTCCCGGGGTCCATGTCCTCAGAGCCCCGGAGGTGGGTGACGAGAGGAGTCCCAGCGTCTGAGCCGGACATGCGGGTGCCCTCGTCTGCCTCTGGCTTGGACCCCGGGGTAAGATCTCACGTGACAGTCGTGCTGTGGACACAGACGTGCAAACACCCGATTGCCACACTGGTTGGGATCAGGAACCATGGCTTGATTTCCTTTTTGTCCCCAGCCCCTAACGATGTGCAGAATGCCCTGCTATGTGTAAAAAAATCTCTAAGTTGCAGGTAAGGGAACCCAGCCAGAGGTCACGTAAAACCTAGGGCTTCTGGCCAAAAGAAAAAGAGAACTGGCTACTCTTACACAGCACGGGCAGACCCGCCGTCCGGGCCCCTCTCTGCGGGGACAGGTATGTGGTGGGAGTGAGTTCTCTCGAGATGGTGAGCCTGGGACTCAGAGAGGTGAGGCTCCATTCTCATCCCTACGGCATCATCAAAACAGGACACAGGGGGTCTGGATCGGAGTGGACCGCGTGTCAGCAGAGTCCCTCGGGTGCACCAGATGTGAAGGGGGCAGCGGGGGGACCATGGGGGAGGTGAGGACAGACAAAGGGGACGGTATTGCCCCCCGCGGTCTGCACAATAGGTCTTGGCGCCTGGGATGGGAGCATGGTGGCCGGCTTCCCCCCAGGCATGCTGCAGTGTGTCCTGAACCCAGATCCTGTGCCACCTTCCCTTTCATTACGTCATTAAGTCCTCGCAACGAGCCCACGAGGTGAGGTCCAGCCTTCACCCCCAGTTCCCAGTAGGACCAACGAGGAGCAGGGAAGCTGGGAAACTTCCCCACGGTCACACTTCAGGATGTGAGTCCTTGCTGTCTCCAAGAGCTGCCCCCACACCACTGTGCCCACGGCTGCAACTAGGTGGAAACACCCCCCCAGGCCACGGCTCTCAATTCCCTCCCGGGAAAGTGGGGGGTTGGGGCCCTAACCTCAGCTGCATGCTGGTCAATGTGGCTAGTGTGAGGGGGGCTGGCTGAGGGTGGTGGGCGGTGTCCGCGGGAAAAGGGTGTGGGAGAAACTAAAGAGGGCGGGCGGAGTGCCACACAGAGAGGCTGGCAGGGCTGCAGGGGCGCGTGCCGGTGGTCTGGGGAGGGGCTGCCCTGGGGCTTCTCCCAGACCCCTTCCTGGCCAGTGCCAAGGCTGAGTGCACAGTCAGGGAGGGGGTCTCCCTGGTGGGGGGGTCCTGGGTGCAGGTGGGGAGGGGATGCGGGTGCCCTCTTCCCACTCCGTTCCAGGAAATGCTCTCCCCTCCCCTCCCTTCCCCTGTCGTCCCTTCTTTTCTTTTTCCCCCCCCGAGTAGGTGGGATGAGCTGAAATGAACACCAGGCTGGACTGGGAAGGGCCGAGGCACCCTCCTGGCTCTGGCAGTAGTGGCTGTGGGGTTGTCACACTTCAGCAAGGACCTGGGACACCCCGAGGTGGGGCGATTTGGGTCAGCACTTTGCAGAGAGAGTGCACGCCCTGGGCAGCTGTGGGGGGTCCCTGTGGCAGGTGCCGGAGGGACTGGTCAGAGGGTCCACGTGGCTCTGGGGAGGGGGCAAGCTTCTGTGGGTTTGGCTCTGTGCTCTGGGGACACCCCAGTTGTGGAGGCGCCATAAAAGCCACGGCCCTGGCACGCCAGCCAGACCTCAGCTCCTCAACTCTTCCTACGTGAAAGGGCGAATCTTTCGTCATACTAAATGTATTTTAAAAAACCTGATTTATTCAGATTAAATGCAAAACAAATCAATAGAAGAATTTTGTTTTATCTAAGGAAAAAAACAGTTTTGCTCACTGTTGAGGATTTCTGGTTTCCTTAGGCAGAAACCAGTGGGAGATCAACAGGACGCCTGCCTTCTGCTGTAACGGGCCCGATGCATTTGGAATAAATGTGGATCGGAGCCAGCTCTGTGCTTCTCTCGGCCTTTGCTGGACCTGCCCTTTCCGACCCTTTGTACACCCAGTCCTTTTTTTCCGTTTAAAAATCCTTCACCCAAATACCCATCAAATATGACTGCATTAAATAGAAATAACCCTCCCTCAATTGTCTACAAAGCCATGTTCAGTGTTTCCGCCAAGAAAATGCACAACCATTTAAAGCCTTAGTTGAAAACACAGAGGAAAATAAATGACTCCCGGACTCAGTTGATTTCATAAATAAGTAAAAGAAAATATAACTTAATACATAAAACAAAAATTGACTCCACTGGCCTAAGCTTTTATTCTTGGTCTCTGGGCAAAAATACGCAAAAGAACTACCTCTTCCTGACTGCCTACAACGTTTTAAATTGAAAATTGAATAGCTCTCCGAGTTGGGCCCCGTCTCCACCCTCTCCTTGGGCCGCTGAGTCTAGACGCTTCTGGGCACTTTGCTCCCAGCACTTGGGGGAGATGGTCCGCCCACCACAGCAACTGATGGAGCTGCTTGCAGCCCCCATGTTCTCCAGTGTCTCCTTGGGGGACAGAGGACACGGTCACCACAGCTCCCGAGAAAGCCCCTCAGGTCCCGCGGGAGGCCTCGGGTTGGCCTGGGGTTTGGAGATCCGAGCTGGAACCGTGCCATTGACGCTTGGCTGTCTCTCGGGTTCCCAGGGTTCCCGGCTGCTGTGACATGGTTGCCTCTGATCTTGGGGCTGCTCCTGCAGGCAGGCTGTCTCCACGTGCTGGCAGCGGGCCGGGAGGCGTGGATCTGCAGGTGATTGGGTAATGAACTTAACACCCTTGCTGTTGCATGAATCACATGGTTTTGCAATTCCCTTTCACACAACACTCAAAGGGAGATTAAGCATATCTAAAATTCACACGTGTCACGGATCAATACATCTCCTACTGGTCATGACCGATGGTTCAGGTCCCGGCTGTCCCAATCAGCCTCTCGTCTGTCCCAAGGGAAAACGATGCAGCGGAGACAGTTCCAGTGGAGTGGTGCCTCTGTGACGGAGCAGGAGTGCAGCAGACGGGCAGGAGCAGGCCTCGGAGCACACGTCTGTGGTCCGGTGTCAGGGATCTAGGACGAGCCTGCCACCAGGGAGTCTGCGTCCAGTCCCTCCTAGAGTCCATCCATCCATTTGGGAGTCAGAGAAAAGAGGGACAGTCCACATGTGGTATCCAACTCAGGCGTTCACCGGCACGCCCGACACATGGAGTTATCTGGTTTGGGCGCCCGCTGGCGGGCCTCTTAGGGTGGGTATGTCTACAGAGGCAGCCCGTGCGAAAGCAGGCAAGCCTGACATAAGCAAGGCCGTGAAGGAGGCTCACGCCCCCGCGCCTCTCTCCCTCTGCCTGGAGGCCTCCGTGGGAGCCGCGTCTCTCCTCTGCTGTTCTGGAAATGGATCCCACCATGCTCACCTGTCTCAGGCAGTCACTCCCGTGCCCTCTTTTGAACCAACCTTCCCTTTGCCTTTTCCTCCCTTTTTCCCCCTAAAATATTCCTCCTACTGACAGCTCCGCTTTCTCCACACCGTGAAGAGGTTTTGTGCTTCTGTCATTTCGCTCATGGCTTCGCCTTCCCATGAAAGACCTTCAGTGATGTTTACTTCCTTTCCTCAATCTGGACGCGCAGAAGCAGTGCCGGCCCTTCCTACCTGTGTGTGTGGGTGTGTTGGACGTGAGCCCGGCGCCAGCACGTTGTTCTGATATTTCTATGCTAGCTAAACTAGTAACGCACAGTTTTCCTTAATGCAGGCCAGCTTGCAAGGGTGATTTCGACTTTTGGGGGTAATATTTTGATTTCTGTAAAAAAAAAAAGCTTTGTTTTGCAGTGCTGCCTGCCCCCGCATGGTGGGGTACACGTTCACCTTTTTTAAGGGTCATCCTCTTCCCTCTGACCTTGCCCTCTGGCTTCAGGCCCAAAAGCTCCTGAATCGCCCTCTGGCCTTTCACCTCTCACCCCCACTCCCCTTTCCATGCCAACATTCTCTCATATCTGACCTCTATTTCCCTTTGCCTCTCCTTCCCGATCCCTACCTCTTCTTTTCCCTGGTTTTTGCATCTTATCTAGATTTTTTTCTATCTTTTTCTTTTCTTAGTAAAAGAAAATGCCTGTAGCTGGTCTTCATGTGTGGGCCGATCCTTTTCAGACTGGACTTGTCTTTGGACAGAAGGAGAGTCTGGGCTCAGAGGTGGCCCCCGGGGCCAGGCGTGTCCAAGAAGTGGTCCCATTAGCACCCCAGCCCTGTGTGCAGTTCTTAAGGATGGTGGTGGAAAGCGGGACCACACCCTGCTGCTTTCCCGTGGAAGGATTGAGGGCAAGTGGATTCTGCACTCAGGTCGCTCTAATGGAAATAGGTGGGAAAATAGATAAAGTGCTGAGTGACACCCCCGGTGCACCGTGGAAGGACCACAGTGGGTCATTTCACCACTGAGGACGCCTGGCCTGTGGATATGCAAGGCTAGTTCGTCTGCCCCCAGCCCAGTGCCTCTGCCCCCTGCCCACGGTGCTCTGGGAAGGGCGTACACCACTGCCCAGCCCCACCTGCTCACACACTTGAAGCCGATGGTGACCTGGCCTGAAGCCCAAACAGGTACCACAGTTTGAGACACGGCTGCGGCCTCAGTCACCCCAAAGCCTGTGGGTATCTCTGGACACTTTGCCTGGACCTCTGTGTGCCCAGCTCTGCCCCCGGCCTCTCATGGCCTCCTCTCCTCCATCTGGACCAGCGGATGTCCCTGCTGGCTTGGCTGGCTCCTTCCCTGGCCTGGCTGCCACCCCAGCAGGGCCCACAGCACCCCTTGAGCAGCCCTCTTGCGTCTGGCCCTGGCGCTCCTGGTGAGCTCTCAAGAACACCAGCGTTTGGCCTCACCAGGGCTGGGGTGGGACATGCGCACAAATGATGCAGGGCCCTAAATCCTAGTAGGATTTTATGGAAGATGGCAGCCACAGCCCTCACCTGTCACCGTGGTGACATGGAGCATCACTTGGGCTGCAGTGGGCACAGTTCAGATAGGCATGAACTTGCAAAGGCGACTTGGGTAATGCCAAGTCCAGAGGAAACGTGGATTGACATGTGGCCCTGGGACACTCTGTCCACGGCTCAGGTTCCCATGCTTTCTAGATAGAGGCCTCTTCCTGGCTAGGTTCTCCTGAACTGGGCTCCGGTCCTGTCTGCTTGCAGTGAGTGTCAGACAAGCCATGGAGTGTCTAAGGACCGGCTGGCAGGCCTTCACTGGGCTTCTGGGCCCCAGAGCGGCTCGGGTCCACACTTGGTGACATACAGAGTGCAGCCTGGGTCGGCGGGAGGCAGGCCTGGGGCCGCCCACACCGCCCTCTCTTCTTCATGAAACATCAGAAGCATGAGAAGCACCCGGGCTCAGGCGCGTCCAGCAGACAGGGAGGAAGGCGTGGGCAGCGGTAAGGAGCGCACTGGTGGACGCCCAGCAGACAGGGAAGAAGGCGTGGGCAGCGGTAAGGAGCACAGCGGTGGTCATGCTGAATCTGGCTGTGGGCTTGGTGGGCTGGGTAGCAGAACTGAGGCCTGGGAGGCATTTCCACACCAGCGGGAGCTCGAGCAGGCTGCGGTGGCTCTCTGGGGCATTGTATACAGCTGCCAGTTCTCTGCGGCACAACTAGCCCTTGGTGTCCAGATCCTTACCTACCAATTGGGAACAGAGCAGTTGTGGGGTGGCCTCCCATCCTACAGGGCTGCAGAAAGCAAAGGCAGTGGGGAGGTGGATTCGCTCTGCCAGGCTGCCGGGCTGGACATCAGTCTCACCCGGCCCTCAGCACTCCTGGTGCTCAGGCCTCTAGACGCAGACCGGAGTCCAAAGCATCTGCCCTCGGGCCCCAGCAGCTCTTGGGGCTCTGCTTGCAGAGGCAGATGGTGAGACTTCTCAGCCTCCATGCTGTGAGAGCTAATTCCGCATAACGAATCCCTTTCTGGGTCCTCATGTGCTGCAGGACTCACCCTGCAATGCTGGTGAGTGATGGGCCCGTTCCAGCTGCTGTAATGCCTACACCGCGCACTCCACACCGCGCACAGGATGAGGGTGGTAGCCAGCACTTGCATGTGGAGGGCCCAGGCCTCCTGGCCCAGGCGTGTCGCAGAGGCCAGACCTCCTCCTCCTGCCCATGGGTCTGAGCTGGAGGAGGAGCATGAGATGGGGGCTGGCACCAGTCCTGGGCCTGGAGGTGCTGATGGAGTTATGCAGAGGGAGTTACGCAGAAGGGGCAGGCAAGGGGGACGGCAGCAAAGCGCGTCGCGACTTGTCCCATTGAGCTACGTCTACACTGCATGCCCTTCTTCTCGAGCTTAGGCCCGCCGTGTCTCCTGCTGGGGGAGGGCCACCGCCCCACCTGTGCTTGGCAGACGCTCTCAGGTCTGGGTTCGCTTGCTGCTCTGGGGGGGTTAATAGGAGCATTTGGTCTTCACCTTTCCAGGTGCAGAGCTCCTAAAACCCTGGGGGCCTCTGGGGAGACAGGAGTGTCCTTTGCTGGTCACATGGGGCCCCTGCCGACACACCAGTACTCATGCTGACGTGGAGGCCCAGGCCCCAGGAGCCGAGCATGGTGAAACGGCTGGACTTTCAGCCCACCCGTGGGGCTCCTGGGAGGCCAAGAACCCGGGGCTGAGTTCACGGATGAAACTCCGTATGAACCCCCGGTCTGTGAGGTGCTGAGAGCTTCCCAGAGGGGGCGTACGCTGGTGGGTCAGAGGGCAGCTTGTCGGGAGAGGGCTTGGAAGTCTGTGCTCGCCGTGCCCCCAGACCCTGCCGTCCTGGATACCTTTTCATCTGGCTGTTCATGTGCACCCTTCCTAAAACACCAGTGATTCTAAGTGTGGTGTTTTCCTGAGCCATGCGAGTTGTGCTGGTAGATTACTGAACCCGAAGGGGACTGGGGACCCTCAGATTTGTTCCTCGTTGTTCCCTGGTTGGACAGAGCGCCGGTGGTCTGAGGCCCGGGACTTGGGACTGGCGTGTGATGGGGCGGTAGTCTTGCAGGACTGGGTCCCTAGGTAACTGGGCAGCTGGCGGCAGCACCGGGTTGAAAAGAGACGGCGTCGGGGATTGCTGTGCCCCACGGGAAAGGGCCCGACGGCCCCATGGCTGCTCAGGGCACATGTTCCCAGTCCCAGAGCCATGTGTGCTCTTCATACGAGAAGAATGCTTTTGCTCCTCATCCACCCGCAGCCGAGCTGGGCTTCGCCTCATGGCACGAAGTCTGCTGAGGGTGTGAGGGGTGGGTTGCCCGCACACGCTGCCCCTCTGGACTTCAGTGCCCCGCTCTCTGCTGTTTTTCTGCATGCATTTAAGGTGGAAGTGAGGACAGATCCCGTGCACACTGCGGGCCGCGGTTCTCCTGCAGGCGGCAGGACACTGCTGTGTGCTCCATCGGTGGTCCCGCCTGCTCCCGGCGCCCCGCAGAGGATTTGGAGCCTGTAATGCCCATCCCTGGAGCAACATCCCTGGGCCAAGTCAGAGACTGCCTTCAAAACCCCAGAGTATTTTAAATCGAGGTAATTTATACTCTGGGTAGAGTCTGTCTCATCTTCTCACTGCTGCATATATAGAAGTAGAGACTAAAGTGGCTCGTGCGCATCTGGACTCCAGTTTTTGGAAGAGTAAGTGCCTGTGAGCCAGCTACAAGGGACCAGTTTCTCTATCTTTTAAAAGCTGAAGCTCCAGGAAAACAGAGAAAAGGTAGGTCTGCAATCAATCACAGGTTGATAGCATCTAGGTCATAATTTTGAAACAAAGGGGAATGACATAAAAGCTGGACATGACTAAAAAAATTGAAGGTGGTTTTATCCCAGGGTGAGTTTAGATTTTGCACATGAGCAGTGGATGAGCGACAAGTTCAACGGCAGCTTCACCTGCCCCTCGAGTGCTGAAAGACCATCCGAGGTCCCCGACGATACCCTCAGACGGACAGCAGGGTCTTCCCCAGGAGGCTCGGCAGCTCAGAGGAAACCGGGAGGTTCGTCATGTTCCAAGAACGGCCCTCATGTGCACCAGGCTCCACAGCATGAAGGGGCCGCTTGGGACGGATGCAGGGACCTCACGGCAGGTGAAGATATGGCCTTTCCTTTCCTCACCCTCTTCCTAGGAACCTGTTGCACGGCTTTGATATTCAGGGAACTCGACTTTGCTTGAAGGGTTGAAACGTAGGACAGAGAGTAGCAGGGCATTATGAACCTATCGGAGATTTGATTTGAATTTCTGGAACCCAAATTATATGGCTGTTGATTTCAAACAGTGGAGGAGCTGCTTGCAGAAGCGTTTTCTTACTAATCAGTGTTTCTGTTTCTTTGCTTCCAAGTTCTGGAAGTTGGGGGCAAGTTCACGGTTGAAAGGGGAGGTAATGCGTGTGTGGAAGGGGGCGATTGTCAACTTGGTGTGAATGAAAGATGTAAATTGTTTGAAAAGATCCCTTCTTTCTTTCTTTAGGTAAACCAACTTGTAATATTTGAATTCATGGGCATCTTCCCTAATTGTATTAATTTTAGTACTGGGCCTAGTTAACATGTGACGGCCCCAGCACTCAGTGATGCCGGGGTTTTCTTGTTTGCGGAGTCGAAGAATGAACTTAGCAAACAGTCAAGGTAGGAGAGCCGGGGCAGAGGCTTTTATTGAGAGATACAGTGAGAGGACAGAGCTCCTGGCTCATGCCAGGAGGGGACAAGAGAGCCTGGGGTTTTGCGTTGTCTAGGGGTTTTATAGGCAGATGAGGATTTTTCGAGAACATGAAAAAAAAGGCTTAGGGGTGTGGACTTGTACCACCTGCCCTGCCCTCAAGGTGGGCTGGGTTGTTCTCTGCTTGCTAGGGCTGTTTACAGTGAAGTCACGGGTTATGCTGAGATACCCTTCTTTATTTGTGAAACACTCAAACATTCCAGGCCAAGTTGCTCCTGGCCTTTTGACCTTTAACTGATCTCACTGAAGATGTCTATATTCTTAGTCTGGTGTCTTTACCCTAGAGAATTAGTGTGACCTTGACTTTGCATAATACTTAACACAGAGTTTCAATAGGGACATCTTTGCCCATTGTTACACTTCTCTGACTGTAAATATCCCGCCCTGCTTTTTCCAGAGGCCCTCACCCTGCTCTGACCGCACCCAGGGTCCCTGTCTCAGCAGGGTTTGTCCTCATTAGGCCTCTAGCCAGTCCGTGATGGTGAAGGAACGCCGTTCTAACACTTCATCGAGTACCTCTTATGCGCCAGCCCTGTAAACCCAGAGGCAGAGGAAACAGGCTCCTGGTCCCCGAGGAGCTCAGAGTTCAACAAAGCAGCTCAGCAAATTGTTCCAGAAGCAAATTGCAGGTCCGTCTGACACTAGGATTGGGTCTTTGCAGCTAAAATAGGATCTGTTTGATTCTCTAGACACCACTTGGGGAAAAGTATCCTTTCCAATGGTGTGGGGTGGACCACTGCACTGGAAATGACTCTTCACAACTGGAAATCTCCCTGCTTCCCACTGAACTGTGACACGCAGGTCCCCCGCCTGACAGAATGAGAAACGCCAGTACTTGGCCTTTGACTTCAGCACCTCTTAAGGAAGTAACAGCCATTGGGTCGTTTTCTCTTCCTTTGGTATGTTTGTTTTTAAACAGAAATGTCTTCCCACTCAACACTGAAGGCCGCACAATCCCAGTCGTGCCACAGAGATAAGCGAGTGGCGGAACCAGCCCTCTGGCGAACAGATGGGCTGCGAGGGCCCCTCTCAGTTCCGGGCCTTCTCACCCTGCCCGGGGTGTCCATGTGGCCGGGCGCCTGCTTCTTGCACAGTGGACTCTGCATCATATCAAATGCAGCTTTCTTTGGCAACCCACTAGCTTGCACTACTGCTCAAATTTTAATAAGAATTGCTGTGCATGTGGAGAAAGCCATTTCAGCAATGACGACCCGTATCATTTAAACATTTACCCCCAAACTATTGTTGTAATTGTGTCCTTGCAAACGTGTCTTCCTGGGGAGTGAAGACCCCCTGGCAGACACACGCCCTCCAGGACAGCCCGCCGGCAGCCCACTGTCTGGGACATGGGCCATTGTTCCAGCTGCACATTTTCCCCAATTTAAATTGTGAGGATGGAAAATATTCTGGCTCAGGGGACAGTTCCCCTCCATGGAGCCACATCCAGCCTGAGCCTGGCCCACGTGTCAGTGGCGAACCAGGCCCCGATGACGGACATCCCGGCAGACCCTTGGCTTGGCCCGCGGGTGAGCGGAGCCATAATTCTGACGTGAACTTTGTGCCCGGGCGTGTGTTTCTGGAGCGTGCCGGGGTGACATTCAGCCTCTGCTCTGCATTCATTTTTATGATAATTCCAAGTAAATTGTGGTGCAATAAACTCTTCAAGCCTGTCTTTCCTGTGAAAGCCGTGAATCAGTCAGCTGTGGGCTTTTGGGGGCTTTTCAATGTCTAGTGATCATTCAGATTTGACGTGCATTGTGAGACCTTAGCTTGCCTGCTCTCTCTGGTCTGTCGTTAATTCCAGCCTTTGCTATTCTGAAGTACAGTGAAGGATGGCTGGGAAATCACTGCCCTCTTCATCTCTGTTATTGCACAAAATAGCACTGCAATAATTTTTTGTCAATGTTTTACTCTAAAAGCTTTCTACGTCAGTTTTGAAAAGGAAGCAATGAAGCCCATTCAATGGTATGAATAAAAATCCTTTGAGGGTTAGGGGCTAGCTGCTTTTCTTCAGCTGGTAATCAAATTGGAGCTAAAATGAAATTGAGTTTTCTTATGAAAATAGCCTTTGTTGCTGGGAAGGCTGGTAATTCATAAACAATAACCCGCTCTTTTGTGTGGATAATAATATATTCATGTTCTTTCAATAGGGTAAAAGCCAGACCTAGTGCATTATGGTACAGTAAAAACAGCCGAAGGAGCCGGCTGGGGCGGTCCTGAAGAAGAAATGCAGCGTTCGGAGACTTCAGCCTTCGGCATCCCTCCGAAATGGCATTTTGCTTGATCTGTGCGCCGGCTCGTGGTGTTGATTCGCTGATGCCATACAGTGCTTGGTTGATTATGGACGGTCTCAAGCTGTGCCCACCACGGCCAGGCTGCGAGGCTGCTGGAGCCCCAGCCTGCTGCCACAGGACCGTCGCAGGTCACAGGAGCAGGCGTTCAGCGCTCACGAGGACGGGAGTGTCCAGAGCCCCAGATGGGACAGACAGCTGGACGCAGGGCGCGGGAGGTAGGCTGTGGGGTCTCCCCTGCAGGAGGGGGCATCCCCGGGCTCGACGGGGACATGGCTGAGGTGCGGGGGGTGTGGAGGGGAGTGGGTTCAGTTGTCTGAACCACGGAGACTTCCACCTAGTTACAGGTGGAGCTTGTGGGCAGCTCTGCTACTGAGCTGGCACCGGACCCTTCGAAAGGGAGGCATGGGGCACATCTGCTGGCCGCTGGGGCTGAGCTTGGGTGCTGGAGGACGCGGTGGCACCTGGTTCAGGCGCTGTGTGACCCAGAGGAGGACTGTTTGTTCTGTGAGCTCTGTGCTTGCTGAGCGCAGCTTGGAAGCCCCAGTGCAGGCGTGTGGTGCCGCCGGGGGCCCAGGGGCTGGAACTGCTGATGTGGGTGCTACACTTGGGCAGGAGGGACTTTTGTTCTCTCTCAAGTTGGTAAAAAGTTATGTTCTGGTAATTGCAAAAACGTGTGCCAGCCCCACCTTTATATTGGACTGTGAGCAGAGCCTCAGTGTTCCGACTCAGATCTAGGGGATGGCCGCTAAGATAAAGGGGACATTCTGTTGAGGTCATTTTCTGTTTCCAACTAACACAGAGCTGTGGGAATAATGAAGCATTAAGATGCCCATTGAGACTGCAAATAGAAGGAGGCTCCTTCTGACAGATGCTCTGGCTGTTCGTTTGGAAATCATTTTTGGTTGCCTTTTAATTTCCATTTTCTTGGCCCTGAATGTCCTGTAGTGGACAGGGGAGAAAGAAAGAAAGGAAAAAGCCTTTTGCATGCTGAAAAATGTATGGGATGGGTGAGCAGTGTTCAGACTGGTCAGAATAATGTCGTTCTTGCTGGATTTCAATTGTTTGGTGGATGAAGGTCCTTTTAGATAACATTGGTAGTTTCACTCTGTGTTACCTTTTTTGTGAGAGTCCTATGGAATAGTGGGTAATTTTTCTGGCTTAGCCTAAGGGCTCTGCAAACTCCATCCTTCGTTCAGAACCAAAGAGTGGAGAAATTGAAATGAAGGCTGTGGTGTGCAGTTTTAAACTACTAAACTTTGACAGTTTCAGAGAAGCTGTATCAATAAACAGTGGGTCTACTGCAGGGAAACAAAACACAGAAATGAGAATAGTAGGACTGTTTATCTGTGCTCTATATGGCAGGGATGTGTACCTTCCTGCTGGCTAACAGGTATTTTCATGTCGTTTTGTTAGTTTAACAATGAAATTGTGTGCTTAACAAAAGGAACTTTTAAAGGCACAGTGGAAGCTGACAGTTGGGGTAAGGCGTGTCATTAGCCAATTATTCTCCACAAGTGTTTTTATGCTCCACTCAACACACCTCTGTGTGCTTTCAACACCGACAAACATCACTTTCATGGAAGTCTTTCAAAATAAGGATTCTAGTCGCATATATTTTACTCTGCCACAGTCAACCTCCCGTGGTTTCAATCTCATGAGCCACCCTAATGCATCCCAATTCTAAATCCATTTCACAGTCACATTTTGGGGAAAAAAAGCCAGGATTCATGTGGCCCTCATCATACACTTTGCCTCCTTTCCTCCTCCGCCCCGGGCTGGGCCGCGTGGGGACTGCATCCTTTGGCTCAGGTTGAATCGATGTGGAAGGAAAGATTGCTAATTGTCAGAATTAGCTTCCAACTTGATGTAAGGGAAACGGTAAAGAAAAGTTGGTGGAGTATTTTCACTGTGGAAGGAATGATGGAGAAACAGACTGTTCATTATGGAAACTGCTGATAGGTGACACAATGTATTTTCAACCTGAGAATTGCAGTTTTCTTCATTTTGACTCTTTAGCGGTCCTAACGAAAAGCTCGCCCCTTAACGAGCCCCGTTTAACGTGCAGGGCTACTGCCTGAGTCTCGTGGGGTGGAGAGTGGGTGGTGGGGGGGGCGGTTTCTGCCGGGTGGCCACAGGTGCTCAGCGACCCCAGAGGGAAGCCCAGCTGGGGCAGGTGTTCCGGAAGCAGAACGTTGGTGCTCGGAGCTCTGGCCGTGGGCCTGATTTTTCGCTCATTTGAAAAGATTAAAAAAAGTGATACTATTTCCCACCTTGGGCAGTGGTACAACTTCTCCTGTCCCTCATTCTTGGAGTGAGATGAGGTCGTGGTCTAAGCTGTCCCGGGCAATGGCTTCCACCTGCCCCACTGGTCACGGCCTGGCTCCAGAGCAGAAGACAGGTGCAGGAGAAGCTTGGGGGACATTCACCCGTGCAGGGGCTCAGGCCGGGATCGCAGGCTGCATGTTGCCGAGTCCCTACTCAGCCTTGGCCTGGCAACAGGACAGGCCGCCTGTGCTCTGGGGCCGTCAGCCTCACCAGCGGGCCCTGAGGCAGTCTGGGAGGGAGCCCCTCTTTTCTCTCAGAAGATGGGGGTCTCTGTAGCATGACGGGCAGAGGGATGTGGGTGGCTGGGATCCCGGGACGGGCCACAGGGGACACGTCGCCAGGGCAGGGCCGGGTTGGGGTTGCTCTGGAGCTTCCTCAGCTAGCCTGGAGATCTGTCTCAACAAGTCCCCGACCTGCTGCCTGGGGTCCGTGGCTAGTCTCTGTAGGCTCCTCGAGACCCCTCGTCAGGCGGCACCGCCCTCCTGCCACCTGCGTGCGACGCCAGGCCTTTGGTCCCCAGCCTGGAGGCTGTCCGGGCCCAGCATCCCCACCGCCTGAGGCTCCTGCCCTGGGCGGTGGCCGCTCGCTGGTTTCCGGAGAGGGAAGGAGGTGCCCTGCGGCAAACCTGCCCTGCGCGTGGCCACTGGCCAGCGCCAGGAAGCCAGCAGGTCCCATCTGACAGCGTGGGGTCCGACAGATGTGAGGGCAGGAAAGGGACTCAGTGGCCCTCAGTGATTTTTTTTAAACTGTAAAATTGACTGTGAGGGTGGAGGAGGGAAGTATAGAGGAAAAGGGGTAAAAACCCATGGAGGGAATCACTGAAACATTCATGTGACTCATCTCTCCTCAGGTTGCCCAACACAGGCGAATCCATCCTTTCAATTAGAAAGCAAAGAAGGTGAATTCATGCTAAGGTGAATCAAATGAGGCTGAAAGGCTTTTCATGATCTATTTTTGCAGAACCTCCATCCTTCCTTAAAGTCATTTAAACCTTTTAATCCTGATCAAGTGATTTGTGGTTACCCTGGCCTGACGAGGTTTTCTGCAAGGCAAGGAAGTATATGATGTAGTGGTGATGTCTGAACGTGTGTTTTTTAGGGAATTGGAACCTAGACCAAACTAAAGCCTTTTGACTATTAGAAAAAGATTAGATAGAAAAACTGGGTACAAAATAGGCAGTTATTTTTCATTACTAACAGCCATTGTCAACAATTTCAAAGGATGTTATGCAGATAATTATCTGTCAAAAATTTCATCTCAGTGTTTTTATTTTTTTTTCCTATTTTAATCTGTACTAGTTGACCTTGTCTGTAAACTTTGGGGGCTTAGGTTAAATACTTCTCTATTGCTCTATGCAAATTGCATCTCCAAAGTTCAGAGAGCTGCTGGTACAGAGCCTGTTGCCACCCCGAAGATTATCACTGCCTTGGCCATTGCAAATGAGAGCTTATTATAGATGGTCACTCTCAACACCTAAGACTTGCAAAACTCACTTTACATTGCTTTTCATCCTAAGTGTGCATTTCATATGCCTCCTGGCTGAATCTCCCTCCACATATTTCTGAAAAATTACAGGTTCCTGAAAAACAAACCTGAAAATATGCAATTATATCTTTTATTCCAGTTTTGCTTGTGTTAGTGTATGCACCTAAGACTCCCATCCACCAGGTACCTGGGATGTTTTATTTTGAAAAGTGAAAAAATACTGGCATTCTTTGGAAGGTATTGGATGAACTCTCAATATAACACTGCTTTTTGCCAAAATAATGTTTTAGGATAAGATTGTTATATCAAAATTTCTGGTCCCGGAGAGAAAGCATTCAGTAGTGGGATTTTTATTCTAGAAATATCTAGTGTGTAATTACAGCATGGAGAGTATTTCCTAGCTCATGGCTTTAAGTGTCCTTTAGAACTCATGTTTAAGGACGTACAAATGTACTTATTTCTGGAGACCATGGCTGGAATTACTGAATTTTAATTTTCAGTATTACCATGTATTTTACGTATCTTTAATTTTAAAGAAAGTGTATTACACAGGTACAATTTATAATGAATTATCTTCCAGTTGGTTTTACTTAAATGAGGCTGAGTTCTGCTAGAAAATATTTTTGCTGTTTTCCTCAGGTTTGAAGCAAAGATTTGAAAACAAATTTAAAAGAACAGTACTGAACTAAGGAAAACCTAACAGTGCTCACAATCAACAACACTGAGCATTACATAAAAATACAGTTCTGTGGCCGTGTTCTGTGGTGTAGTGGTCTCTTCAGTGGGTCATTTTCTTTAGAAGTGGTTTATTGCATGTGAATGAATGGTGTCGCATCTTTTGGGTTTGCCGATTATTTGAAAGCACCTGTGTTCCCCGTTCCTGATTTTAGTGCTTCTCTGGGCTTTGCGTCCTTCAGCTGAAAATAAGGGAGCTGTTTGCAGTCTCCCTTGGGTCAGTTTAGATTCTTAGTTTCTGTTTTCACAGGACACAGGCACTGACAGCCACACCCCAAAGCATGAGGGTCAAGTCCTCCTGCCTAATATTTGCGGGCCCAGGCGAGAGTGCAGAGGAAGGCCCCCATATCCTATGTCTAATATTCTGTTACAAGCCCAGCTAGCAGCTGCAGGTTCTGCCTCCTGCCTCCAAGCAGCTGCTTTCCAATAACCTCAAGGCCTGGTGTGAGTGTGGAATTCTCACCTTTGGGGACTTGGCACAGGGACCTGGTAGGTTCAGAATAACTGGCTCCGGAGCCATGGCCACCACCCCCTATTCCTGCCCTACAAACTCACCCACCAGTAGCTACCTTTTAATCTCTCTTTGGGAAGAAGAGTCTGGTAATGGTCCCCGCAGGCCCAGGTCCACCCGCACAAGGGGCCTTGGAGGTCCTGGTGCCCTAGTGTGGTATGGGGGTCCAGCCAGGGCACCTCCCCTGGGTCACTGTCCATTTGGGTGGGGGACAGAGCAGGACTGCCTGCTGTCCCTAGGGACCGATTAATTACTAATCTCTCCAGTTTTGCAATTTTCCAGAAAAGGGCCAGATCGTAGAGCCGTGGGCTGTGTCTCCTTTGGGCAATGAGGTCTTGATGTTATGGTGTATTTACTCCACTCTTGGCAAGTATTGTTCTCATTAAAGTCTGTTCATCTTTAAAATGGCACTTGTTTCATTTAGCAAACAATTGGGCTTTGTTGAGCCTTAACCAGGTGCTGGAGCTTAAGCATAACACTGTCCACAGAGAGTGGAGGTCCCTTCAGTCGGTAGCAGGAAAATTTGAGAACAAAGCCTGTGAGATCCTGGGGTAGATCCCTGGGTCTGTCCCGGCTCTGCACCTCCATGCAACTGGGAAGATAGGAAGATCTAACCCTCGCGGCTGTGCTGAGGTTGAAATGAGCTAATACATCTCAAGTGCTTAGAATTATAGAATTGCTGTTTCTAACACGAACTTTTTTGAAGCTGTCTGTGTGATAGCTTAGATTTGGTGAAATACGGTAATCGATTGATTGGCTCTTCAACAGTGAATGAACCTGCCATCTGAGCATTTGCTGGTTTCTCAGAAGGGAAGGACAGCTGAATCGATCATGTGGGCAGCCTGCCTTCCAGAACCCACTTCCCTGAAATGCTCAGGTAAAGAGGAGCCATGGAGTTAATGTTTAGTTTTATGATGGTTAGAACTTTAGGGCTGAGATATGGAGCAAACACCATCTTGCAGTGTAAGTCACACAATCACCAGAACCTCTGATGTACAGGAAGACACAGATTGCTCTATTTTGAAAGGGGCAAAACGTTTTTGTCTTATATCTTGGGCACAGGCAGACTCCACGCCCTGGAGATAACTGGCTTGAGGCCTTCCCGCCGTCCCCTGGAGTGGTATTCAGGCGCCAGCCCAGAGCCCTCATCCTTCCCACTGTTTCACAAAGGCCTCGAGTCCAGGCTCATTTCCAAAGACACTGACAGCCAGGATGATCCCAGGGTAGCCCCTTGCGGGCACCTCCTCTTATTTTAGGGTGCAGAGATCTGCACTTGCCCCACCCCCTTCAAACCAGTGACTGGGCCAGGGGCTGATCTCCGACTGAAATGCCTCGCACTTCCTGCAGCTTGGCTCTGTTCCCGCCGCTCCGTGACCCTCAGAGACCCTGGCTCCCTCCTCCACAGAGCCAGGTTGCTACTAAGGAGGCTCCAGAAAATGTTTTTGGCAGAGAATGACAAATGGGTGCTCCGTGGCCAGCACCTGACAGAAGAGAATGGTGCACCTTACTAATTTTGGGCAAGGCTCTGTGCATGGCCTGGGTGCTGGCCGGTATTCCCCGGCAAGCTGGAGGCTGCGGAGACCCAGAGCTCTGGCACGTGAAAGGCGCCTGTTGCCCGCTTCCCTGCACGCAGCTTGTCCATGTGCCGCTCTACCCATTCAGATCCGCAAGGTCACCAGCGCAGGACTGAAGCTGTCAGTGGGCACTTTCACGGACACTGAGAAGGGGCCGGAAGCACACGGCACATGCAAAAGGGGGGCGAGGGTTTGAGGAAAGGACTTCTCTCTAAAGAGGTGAGCAGGGCTGAGGGCCCGGGCAGTGATGGAGGCACAGGGCACCGGGGACCCTCTCCCCCAGGCCTGCCGGCCACTGTGTGAGCTGCCCTGCTGAAACTGCTTAGGTGGAGGCATGCGGCCATGGCGAAGCCACAGCTCACTTAATAAATAATGGCTCTTTTCTGGAATCTGGTTTCTACACATGTCTCCTATTGGCAAGAATCAACCAGGAGCAAGAGAGCCAGGTGACGGAGTTTGTCGGGGATGGGCTCCCCAGATCCAGGCCATGCGGAGAGCCAGGTGCAGAGGGAGGGACAAGCTGGGGATACCCAGCATGGGGCTCATGAAAAACCACCCTTCAAAGCAAATAGGTAAAAAACGATGGAATAGAGTGAAATCAGAGAGAATATGTTTAGGGCTTTATGAACCGTCAGCCTAGCAGGCAGAGAGAGGACCAGGGCCACGGAGCTCCAGCCACGCCTCCGGTGCTCTGGGGTCAGGGCAGGATGGAGGGTGGGGGCCGGCAAGGTTCTCGGGCCCGCCCCCACCCCGCGTTAGGCCAGATACAGGTGGAAATGGTCCCTTGCGTGGGGCCGATGGCAATCCGAAAGTGCTTGTCACAGCTTCTCAAACACATAACTGATTGAGTTATCTGTGCAGCTGGGATAGTTTAAGTAGGATTAGCAACACGGCACCAGAGAGGGCTGACAAAGATAAAATCAGTTTCACTGGGTCATTTTTCTTTTAAATTCGATGTTGCCTTAAGATGTCCGTAGGCTTTGAAGTTGCCATTAAAGCTTTTTGTGGGCCTTCTAAAACCCACTCTCTCTATAATCACTAAACTTTAAATGTTTTTCTTTATAAAGGTAATATAAGCTCATTATAACAAACTTAGAAATACTAGAAAGACAATAAAGATCACCAAAAGGCAGCTGTTGTCAATCTCTGATGTGATTCCCTCCAGCCCTTTTCTCTCTGTAAGTGGTTTACGCAAAAGTAGAGGGTATTTTTGACCCGAAACCTCCTTGCTTTCACGTGAGAAGAATAAGAAAACCCCAAACTCATCAGAATATTACTAAGCATATATGCAAATCAGGGCGCCCATGGCTGACACTCAAACTGCTGGTCCTTGAGGGCATGGAAAGGCTGACTCCCTGAAGCTTCCTTTGAGTCAGAGAACGCTTCCAGGTGGGCCAGGTTTGAGCCGGGAAGCCCTCCCGAACTAGTCAGAAGAAAAGCCTCCAGTTCTCCTTTGGGCTGAGAACTGAAATCCACTGTGGATAAAATGAGAGTTCTGTGGCCGGGATTCTCACCTGGCCCTGGCTGACTAGCTCACTGCACACCTGTGGGCAATACATGGCTGTTGACTCTATATAAAGAGCTCCGCCCAGTGCTCTGCACGTGACAGGGTGGCACGGCTGCAAGGCTGCAGGAGAGCAGAGCGGAGGCTGGAGTGGTGACAGCACTGAGGACAGAGGCCCAGAGGACGGCTGTGTGGGACAACTGTGCAGACAGAGGAGCCCAGAGGCAGAGACTGGATTGCTGCAGGCAGACTCGCCCTGAGTGAACGGGATTTTAGTGACTGACCTGCCACCTGGAAATTGGGTATAACCCTTTCACCCCAAGGACTTTTTGCTGTCAATTTCTTTGGTCACATTGAATCCAGAGTGAACTTGCCTGGGCTGAAACCCATTGGCAAGACAGCACCCTTGGAGCTTTACTCCTTTGGCGTAGCCCTGCACCTAGGCGCCTGCTTACCCAACGCTTGTGAGATTGTGTGACCGGCACAGCCTGCCTTTGGGAGGAGACCTGCTTTTCCATCGGGGACAGTGAGGTCATAGAGAGCTGTGGCCTCTGGGGGAGCCATGGGCGCTTCTCGGAGGGCCTGGCTTCCCCACCGTGAGCATGCACTTCCACTCACCACCCCTGCAGGGGGCCTTTCCGCACAGCCCTGATAGGGCTGTGAGCCCGTGTGGAGGGGTGCGGGACTGAGCCCCGTGGAGGCCCCCCTAACGGGATGGGGTGGCGGCAAGCCTGTGTGTGGCTTCCGGGTCATCACGTGCCTCTGGAGGCCCTTCCTCTCTCAGGTCTCCCGCCCTTGTTTGCGGCCAGCCTGGATCAGCGCTGCCCGAGGAGGACGCAGAAAGGCAGCTGGCGGCCGAGCCAGGGGACAGGCTCACGAGGCACGTGAGTACTGGGGTCCCTCCCTGCCCTGGCTGGGCTGCGGGGCGCGACACTGGTCATGTGTCCACGCCTTGGGAGTGGCCAGGATGGATGTGGCGTCTGGCTGCACCCCAGGTGGAGTCCTGCTCTGGGTGCCCCCAGGCAGGAGGGACAGGGGCTCCTGTCCTGCATCTGTGTGGTGCCAGGGGTGGCCTGGTCCTGGGGCTCTGAGGCCTGTCCTCGTGGGGTCCCGCACGTAAGGGACAGGACACGGCGTCACTGCCAGCTCTGGCCTGAACACTCCGCGGCTGCTCCCAGGGCGTGTGGCAAAGGCGCTTGTCAGGACGGGTTAAACTTGGTCACATCCCTTCTTGCAAAGGCGCTTACCCCCTGTGTACATGTCCCTCCTGACAGCAAACAGTGTAGACAGGTGGACAGAGCTGAGCTGCATGGAGCAGGCTGGGCTCCAGCTCACAGCTCCTGACCCTTGTCCCGGAGGCTCTCAGATGGGGTTTGGTGGTCCCCACACCTGCCGTCCCCGGGTCCTCCAGCACACGCTCACGTGGAACTTGTCACCAGGTCCCCACTGTGCCCGTGGGGACAGGCAGGGCCTTTACTAGTGAGACTGGCGCCCGCTCAGCTCAGCAGTTTGCTGATGGATGAGTGAAACAAGTAGCTCACAGGGTGGAGGGGGAGAATGGGAGGAGCGTAGCTGCCTTCAGTGACTTCTTTGTGTCTAGGAAGGTCATTTCCAAGTGTGGATTTGGGTTTTCTCACTTAAAAAGTTTCCAACCTCTGCCCTGCATACTTCCTCAGTTTTCTTGGAAGATACAAGAAAAGTGTCCCGGAGAGTGAAAGCGCTCTGAGGAGGAGGAGGCAGCGGGGGGCTTGGGTCTGAGCAGCCCGGCGTCGGCCCCTGTGCCCTGATCGCTCTGTGCCGTGCTGGGGCGCTGACGGCCTGCCAAGTGCTGTTCCCTGGGCGTCCCGCGCACAGCTCCCGGCCGCTGCGAGTTATTTGCGACCCAAGTGGGAACCTGTGTGGCCTTTGTGGTTGCTCACAGACATGAGTGTCATGGTGAAAAATGTGAGTCCCCAGCGTGCGGTCCCGGCCAAGGTCACACAAGGTCACGCTCTGCCTCCTGGTTCAGCTCTCAGCCTGAACAAGAGCCTTTGTTGTCTATTTAGTTTCTCATGTATTTGTGATTTTCACTGGGAATTTTGTCGCTTGGTCTCCAGGCCCAGTGCTAACGGGCAGTGTTCCACAGCACATGCCGGCCGTGATGTGCCTCCCGGAGGAACTGCGTGTCTTAGACGTGCTCCACGCAGGCACAGGCTAGGATGCCATCGGCCACGAGTTCCATGTTAAAGGATGAACAGCATATGTGAAATAAGGTGTCAGCAGCAATCAGGGTCCACCAGGGAAACAACCTCCAGGATGGGCATCTAAATATAGACACCGATGAGCGGAGAAAGTGTGTCGCAAGGGACTGATTATGGTGGTGGTGAAGACCTGTCATCAGCAGCCAGCAAGCCAGGGACTCTGGAGGAGCTTATGTTTTAGTCCGCGTTTGAGGCTGGAGAGAACCTAGTCCCAGCTCACAGGCAGGAGCCCCGGCACCCAGCTGTTTTGTCCCACTGAGGTCTTTCTTAACTGGGTGAGGCTCACCCCCATTAGTGGGAAGTCTGCTTTACTTGGTCCACTGATTTAAATTCTAATCTCACCCAGAAACACCCTCACAGATATTCAGAATAATTGGCCGGATGTCTGGGCGTCCTGTGGCCCAGTCAGCTTGACACGTAATATTAACCATTACACTGTCTTTAAACAGAAAGAAACATAAAACAGGTTACATATTGATCTATTGATGAAAATGCTGTGAGCAGAGGCTCGCAGGAACCTGATCCTGCCTTCTTGCTGAGGCAATGGTGTAATGTTCACTCGTCAAATTTTCACGGTAACTTTGTGGAACGCAGCTGCCGTGAATAACGAGAATCGTGTGCACGAAAGTACGTGACACTTGGTGGACTCTCAGAAGATTCCTGTATATCCCATTATTTTCAAACCCTACAGAAATAAGCTTATCTATAAAACCTAATTAAATTCTGAGGGGAGAAGAGCTGGGAGATGCAGGGGAAGGAAGAGAAAATCAGAAACATCCATTGTTCTGCCTGCTGTATCCTGTGTCAGCCCGTCCCTCCAGCCGGTGCCGTCTCGGGGTTCTGTGGGTCTGGAACACACTGGCCGACGGAACTTGCTGTGATGGTGGAAATGTTCTTACATGTGCTGTCCACTACAACGGCCATGGTCACGTGTCCTACTGAGTGCTTGACATGTGGCTAGTGTGATTGGGGGCCTGAATTTTAATTTTGATTTTAATTCAGATTTAATTTGCCACCCGTGGCTGGTAGTTACCATGTTGGAAGTACAGAGTCCTCAGGTCTGGTGCTTGGCAGTGTTCCATGAGCAGTACATGCTGTGGACTCCACGCAGTCCACGTGTCCCACAGCAGCATAGGTCACGTGATGGACGGGCCACAGGCTCAAGTAAGTTGGAAGCAAGAGGGGCCGGTCACAGGTGAGAGTGGCCTGGGCTGCAGTCTGCTCTGCTGCTCGCCCTTCTTCAATTCTTCCAATCCTGACAACACCTTCCTCCAGTTCCCGAGGGCCCCAAGGTATTGTGTCCCCAGTGCCTGTGGTGGGTATTTCCTGCCGGCCCTCCAGCCCTGGGTGGGCACCGGCGCTTCTCTCTGGGAGCTGGTCCTCCCGGACACCTCCTGCCCCAGACACCCCCCAGAACACAGGAGGGCCACGCCCTCTACAATAGCATTGGAAAAGGGACTCTGATCCCAAAGGAAATCCCAGTTGCTAGGAGTTCAGAGGTGGTGTGACAAGAGGTAGCCCTCGGGTTGCTTTGGGGCACTTTACCTCCACAGCTGTGGGAGGAGGCTGCAGAAGTCGACAAGGAACGGAGAGATGCGTGGCCTGTCTTGCCCAGTGAGGAAAAAAGGTAGCTCCCATTTATTGAGAGAGCGCTGTGCACCTGGCATTTTGCTAAATGCGATCTCTTTGGTCCCCACAACCACCTGGGGACACATGCAGTTGTCACCTCGTTTTGTGGACGAGGAGATGGCAGCTCAGAGACCCTGACCTGCTGTGTCCCCACCGTCGTCGGTGCTGGGATCAGGTCTAACACCCCGCCTGGGGTCCCACGGTGGGTTTTGACTGACACGCCCATGGCCTATCCCATCCAAGGCACCCTTCTGGGCTTGAAAACCTAAAATCACCCTTTCCTCAAACCTGTGCTCCCCTACCTTCATAGGAAAGAGACATTTTGGGGAAAAAAGTTTTTTCAACTCTAGACTTTATCTCCTGTTACCAATCTAACAAACTGAAAAAAGTGTACTGGGTATAAAACTGGGCTCAGATGGGCGTTGAGAGATGTCTTTGAATTGTTAAGGCAAAGCAGTACGATATCTGGAATCCCCATACGCCTCTCCTGGGAAGTTCAAGGAGATGGTGAGAGAAAATAACTCGGGTCTTCTGGCCAGGGCTCTGTGATGGGGTCGCCGCCCCCAGCCGCTGGTGATACAGGATTTTCATCTGCCTCTATTCCTGCTGTAAATCTCTGTCCACATTTAATAAGAGCCACCTCGGCTTGGAGACTTCAGGGGTGGAAAGTGGTAGGATTCACCCCACCCTAGGGAAGGGGACCAGGTAGTTCATATAAAAACAGCAGGATTTCTCCTCATTTACTGACAGCAGTGCCGCTGGGCAGGTAGATGGTGGTGGTGCCTGATTATTTGTGGGGTGGGAGAAGTGGAAATCCCTAGAGGCTAAGAGCTGGGGCTCCCAGCTGTCCCCTCCTGCTGCTTCGAGGCCGCGTGTGCCGGGGGCCCAAGGCTGCCTCTCATGGATCGGGGTGGGGGGGCAGCTGTCATGCCACGTGACTCTTCTAGTGGTTATAAAGTGCTTCTGTGTCCTGAGTGCCGTTTCAGTTGGCTGCACTGGGGGCAGAGGAGTGAGCCCCTGGAGAAACGGGACCTTGTAAGAAATCAGATCCCCTTTCTTTCTCAAGTGACCAGAGAGCCGTCTGTATACATCCACCTAAAGATGCATGAATGCAGAGCGTTAACAACAGTTTCTCCTGTCCTGTCCCATTCAAGGGATGACCTAGTGAACCACAGAGGGAGGAGTTTGAAATGTCCTTGTGTTCAGACCCCATGACTGACAGACTCCACGGGGTCAGACCCCAGGACTGACAGACTCCTTACCCCGGGTCCTGTGTGTCTGTAACTAACCCTTTGCTTAGCTAGATGGATCTTTCCACATGGAAAGGAAGTCCTTTGCGACCCCCTGGGGTGTATGGTTGGCACCCCACATGCTGGGGTGATACTCTAATCATTTAACCACGAGTGGGGCCTGGCACCCAGTAGCCAGACAGGATGACCGTGGCTGCTTCACGTCAGCCTGTCCAGCCAGGTCTTGCTGACTTGAGCTAAGAGAGGAAGAAATGCTTTATTTGTGCTGCGATTCCATAGTATTTCCCATACTACAGTATTCTTAGTTCAGAAGCTAATGACCCTCTCTCCAGAAAAAAGTATGTACACTCAATTTTGCTTACAAATTGAGGGGTTCAAACACTTGCTGGTGTCCTCACCCATCACAGAGCACTGTATCTGCGGTGGTGAGATGCAGACACAAGTTCTTACCTCCTGGCGGGATCAGAACCATGTTTGTGGAGGCAAGAATAGCAGTCGGCTTTCACCATCAGTAAGCCTTGCAAAAAGGATATATATATTTTTTAAGTTTTTGGTAAATTTTAATTTTGATGTAATTTCAGCTTTAAAGAAAAGTTGAACACATAGCTGATAAACTCCCATATTGCTTTTAGCTAGGTTCACCAATTATTTGCATTCTCACCATTTGTTTATCATTTTTTTCTGTCTATGCACACAGCCACTCATGGGCACACACACTTTTCAAACCATCTGAGGCTAAACTGAGATTAAGTCAAGCACTGCTACCCTAGTGCATATTTACTAAGGAGACATCCTTTCACATACATACAGTTCAATCATCAACATTGAGAAGTTCAACACTGACCCAGTTATGCTGGTCTAGTTGTTCTCAAAGTGGGGTTCCTGGACCATCAGCATCTTCTGGAAGCTCATCAGAAACATACATTTTCTGCCCCATGCAGACCTGCTGACTCAGAAACTCGGGGGTGGGGCCCAGCTCTCTCTCACAAGCCCTCCAGGCTCCGGCACAGCCAGAGAGCCGCTGGCCTGATTCAAGCAATATTTAGCCTTGTCTGTGGGCTCAGTGACATGTGTAGCTATTCTTTGTCCCTTCAGAAAATGGTCCAGGATCATGAATCACACCTGGTTACCGTCTGTTTGGCATCCTTCACTCCAGAACACGTCTCCCGTCTCCTGGTTTTTCGTGACCTCGATGCGTTGGAGAGGACAGGCCTGTTGTCTGACTTTGTCTGGGGCTTCTGCATGGCTGGACCCGGGCTGTGCCCTCGGGTGGGGCCCTGAGGTAGCTGCTCTGGTCCTGGCATTGGAGCAACTGCTTAAGGTGGGGTCCTTCAGGCTTCCTCACTGCAGCACATTTTACCCTATTGATTAGTAATTTGTGGGGACACACGCCAAGACTACGAACACATTCTGTTTCTAGTTCAACTTTTAGGAAGAATTTTAGCACCTATGCAGATGTTTTAATTCTTTATTCCGTGGGTCACAATCCATCACCACTCATGTTAACTTGATGATCCGGCTGCTCCAGACCCGGCCATCTCAGGGGCCATTGTGTGACCTCGTGGCCGCCTGGGTGAGCTCTTGTGTAACCTGGAGCGGAAGCTGATACTCAGCGGCTCTATCACCTTCACAGGTTCCTGGAACTTGACATCAGGATGAGTTAAGCTGTGAGTGTGCTGCTGGGGTCACCAACGCCCTCCTACTGGCCGCAGGTGCTGGAGACTGTCCGGTTCTCACATCTCCCCCTAGCTGCCAGCCCTGTTGGCAACACCCTCCTCGCAGCCCCTTCTCCCTCGGCCTCTGTGACACCACTCTGTCCGGCTCCTCTCCTGCGCCCGCACGGCTGCTTTCCACTCTCTTAGGGACTCTCCCGCCCCCCTGGCCCTATTTCAGGTGCTGGAGGAGCACACCCCTTCTGCTCCTGTTGTGCCCATGTCACACGCTCCCTCGCTAATATCTGTGCCTTGGTGCCACTTGGTTAATAGTTCCCAAATAGTTGTCTTTAAGCCAGATCTCTTAAACTCCAGGCTGAAAGTCTGAATGGTGGTCCCGCCTTCTCCATGTGAATGCCCAGCCTGAGTCGTCTCTTGTTCCCTTCGCACCTCGGTGGCGTTCTGTCATCTCAGCTAATGGCATCGCCGTGGACCCACTGCTCAGGCCTCCGGCTTCTGTGTGATGTTGCGAACATAATACCGTCAGTCCCGGAATCTGCAGTGCAGTGCTGGCTGGAAGCTGTAATTCTAATTTGAAGTTTGATGAAAGTCACTGAAACGATAGAAAACTGCTGCTCTAAGTGAACACAGCTTGGGATAGACTTTGTATCTTATTAGGGAGATAAGGAATAATCTGACACGTATTTATATACCAGCGGTTTAAAAAATTCGAGTTAAAATCACATGCATTCCATATCTTCCTATCATGAAGGGGAGTTTCTAAATCTGTTTATGAGGAAGAGTCTCCTACATTTATTGAAAGTCCCATTTTACTAGCCCCAAATCTGTTGAAGTGGAACCTTGAGAAACCAGTGTTTGGTTTAGAAACTTATTTTTCTTAAACGGTTTATTGTAGAAAAGAGTTTTAATTAAAAACTATTCTTGTCATCAGAGGTGGCTTTTGCTGATCGGCGTGGTGATGGCTAACATCTCCGGCCTCACCGAGCCTCGCCCTGCCCCCTCTCTCGTGGCTATTACGGAACTGGTCCTTAAAAAGCCACGCAAATTCAGGTTTAGCTGCATCCAGTCAATTCCCCATGTTCCTGGTGCTCTTCAGAGCTGTCCTCCGCCCACAGCTACTGCCTGATTGCCCCCGAAGGGCTGCAGCAACTCCTTCGGCCACCTCGCTTGCCTCCCTACCTCTGGCACCTCCCAGGTGTCCAGTGCAAACGGGCCTCCTTACTCTGCCGAAAACTCCTCTGCACCTTCCCGTCTGGTACAAGCAGGGTTATTTTTGGGTTGGTATCAGGAGCTTCCCACTGGCCTTCACAGCCTGTCCCCTGCACCCTTCCAAGCACACCCTGGCAGCCCTTACTGCTCCCAGGGTAATGTACCCCCTCCTGTCCCACTCACTTCCCCTTTGGGGGCTGTCCCTAGCTGCCTCTCCCCGCCTGTCCACGAACACCTATTGCCCAGCACAGCTGCTCGCAGGCCAAGCCAAGCTTCATTTTTCTGTGACCAAGTCTGGTTGCTTCCCTTCTGGCCCCCCTCCCAGGGGTTTGATTACTTTTTCATCCCAACCTCTATTAGGTCATGCATCTCAGCAGGCCATCGTTCCTTGATCACTTTAAGGCTTCCCTAGTAGGCTGTTAGCAATGTGAGAGGTTGTCCTTATCTTTTAACCATTTAAATCCGTCCCACGTAGATTAGTACCTGGCACCCAGCAGGTGTTCAGCAAGGCTGTCCTGGATGAAAACTTAATGACCTGCCAGTGATGGAAGGAAGTTGTATAACAGGACGGAACACAGAAAGTGTCAGCTGAATGGCTGGCCCTGTTATTAGAAAATCAGCTACCTCAAATAGACTTTGCAGGACCCACCCTCCTACCTGTATGGAGGACCACCTGGAAAGCATCTCCAGGAGGGCGGGTTTGCTGTGATTTACCGCTTTATGAGTCTGGCACCTTCACACATTTCCATGGCTCGTGACTGCCAGCCCTGAGCTGCCCCCGCTGGCTGGGTTCTGTGCGTTTGCTACAGCCGGAGTCTGCAGTGTCCTGGTGGGCCTTTAGCGGGAAGGCCCCTCCTTCAGCCGTCCTGCGGGGAATGTGGATGGGCCCACGGGGAAGTCTTCGGGTGGAAATGATGTTTCCACGGAATTAGCAGTTTTGGCCTATTAACGCGAGAGTGCTGAAGTTGAAGGGAGTCTTGACAGGGATGCAAAGTTAGGAACGGAAGCAGGTTATCCAAGCTGTTGGGGCCTCAAGGGAGCATGTTGCCAGGACAGGGAGACCCGCTGGGCGCTGCCTGCAGGTGGGGGAGGTAGAGCCGGGGGTGTTCTGGCAGGGCAGTCCCCTCTCAGAGATGGCAGGACCGCCTGCTCGACACACGTGGTCAGGCCCGGCGGCGAGCTCTGCTCTAGGCATCAGTGAAGCAATAGCGGGCTCTGTGTGCTCCTGCGGGCTCACTCCGCTCCACAGGCGCCTTTGCGTCATGGCCAGCGACACTTCCCAGGCAAGGCAGAAGTGAGTGTCGCTGCACAAACATGGACTGTGATGTGCCCCAGCTGCGTCCTGGAAGGTTTTTCTGTGTGTGTTTGCTCTAATACTCGGCTGGTTGTTAGGAAAAATCAGAGTTGCTCCCCAGGTCCTTAGTTCAATGTCTAAGGACTCCTCAGTCTGACCTTAAGGTCGCTCTGCCTCCCTCTTTCCACCCCCACCTTACGCCCTGGGGGTCAGGAGGCTCCCAGCCTGCTCTGACAACGGGACTGGGCGCTGTTCCTCCTGCCCCCCGCCATGTCCCCACCAAGCCTGTGTGTTTGCTGGCCATGGGAGGAGGCCCGGTTCCCACTGGGCAGCCATCTAGCCCACTGGAGTCCCTCCAGGCTCCCTGTCCCCTGAGCTGGGGACTCAGGGTGGGCAGGCAGCTCCTGGGCCAAAAGGACAGCAAACACGCTGGCCAGACCTCATCTCTCCCGCCTTCAGTAGTAGTGACGTGGCCCGTGTCCGCAGGGCTGCCGTGGGACCTGCCTGGAGTCAGCCGGCTGTGCGGGCTCTGCGTTGACATCCGTGGCACGGCCTGCGTGGGCACCCGTGGCGGGCTGTGTTTGGGAGACCTGCAGATTTTAGTCAAGTGAACCAGTGATTCTCATAAACGCAGCACTATGAGAGGCGGTTTCTGGGCAACAAATCTCAACTGCAGGCTACAGGCCTACTAATGACCATAATGACTGGCGGTGCGAGGCCCCGGGCCCCTTGTTGGTGCAGCTCCTGTGTGCCCAGCCCTGCCCACCGTGTCACGGTGCCGTGTCGTGGGCTCGGCTGTCCTGGCTGTGGTGCCGGGGGCAGCGCCCTTCCTGCTGGGCTGGGAGGCACAGCCCCACCACCAGCCCTCTTGGGAGGCCTGAGCGGCCTCCAGTTAGCCCAGTTGGAGGTCACTAAACACAAGCCTGGCCTCCTCACTCTTAGATGAGCACAATGAGCCTATGTTGATGGCCAATTATAAACAGATTCTTCATTTATTCATATCTCTCTAAATTGTACTTCCCCTGTTGAGGTTAAGTTGTTCCTGAGAAAAGTGTTCTCTCTACAGGAACGTTTCCTCTTTCTTCTGATGTCAACCTACTTCCCACCTGGGGGAAGGCCCTTCGCGGGGTTTCTGACTTGCCCCGGGCCCAGACACCATGCAGCTCTGTGTTTCTGAAGTTCTGACGTTGAGCCAGAGGTCACAGGGTGTCTCTGCCCCTGCCTGAGCTCCGGTCTGGGGCTCACTGCCTGGCACTGCCCGGTTGGCATGAGGAACGGATTTGCTGAGACTCTCCTGCCTCCCGGGTGCGAGGCCTGCTCTGCCCCTTCACCGTGATGTGGCCTCCCGCCCATGTGGCCAGCGCAGTGGGGAGAGCGTGTGCAGGCTCGCTGGGCTCTCCTCCGTGTTCCCATTCCCCCAGCTTCTGCAGAGGGGCCAGGGGTCTAAAGCCTCGTCCCCAAAGCATGGCAGGTCTCGTGGTGACGCCTTTTGCTGGGGACAGGAGGGGGCCAACGGCTGTTTCCTCTCCCTTCCTTCAGACCCTCCATCGGGCTGCTGGGACTCATCTGGGAGGTGCCTGTGGCCCTTGAGTGGAGCCGGAAGGGAGGAAGGGATGGAGGTGGCTGGAGGGAGCCAGGCTGTTGGAGCCCAGCCTGCTGCCTGAGGCTGATGTCCGCAGGCTGCCAGCTGGCCCTGAAGTGCACAGACCCAGCGCAGGAGCTGGCAGAACACTGTCAAAACCCAGAAGCCGGGGTCGGGGGCAGTCAGCTCTTGCTGCCAAGGTGCCTGCAGACCAGGTGTGCTGGGAGACCTCACGGCTCACATTGTGTAAACGACAGAAACCTTCGCTGTTCTCAGCCACGAACACCGGGCACTGTTTGTTATGGCGGCTACACTCCCGCCAGAGCATGTCCTGAAGCCCGGGTGGCCCAGGGCTTCCCCATCTGCTCCACGCCCCTGGCGGTCCTGTCTTTGACCCTGTACACCATCCCCTGCCAATGATTCATGGGCTGGGATCTCCAGCCCCTTCCTGAACCAAGGCGGGTGCAGCCGTGGCCCACTGACAACTCCACGGGGATGTTCACGGACACGTGACTCCTTGTGTCCAAGCGGAAGTTCTGGTTTCCTCCCCTAACTGTCCCCTCATTCTTCCCACTGCGTGGGGAGAGCTCCGTCTTTCCAGTTCTCAGACCACAGCCCTCCTCCAGCCCCCGTCAATCCATCAAGAGCTCTCGTCGGCGCTGCCTGCAGACATACCCAGGACCTGTCCGCTCTGATGCCCAGCGTGGCCCACGGCCTGCCCCGACCCCGTCCGCCCCCTCCCTCACCTGCCCCGCACTCTTTGTCGATGCTGATGTTTGAGCGGCGCCTTCCCCTGCCGCTCAGGTCACGGCCCTCCTCCTCTTAGAACCCACCAGTACCTTCCCTCCCATTTCATCCAGAGCAGAGACCAAAGCCCTGACAACAGTCGCTGGGCTGTGACAAAGCACAGAGGCTGGATGGCGTACACACCGCAGACACTGGCTTCGCGCAGTCTGGAGGCTGGAATCCGCGGCGCTGACGCAGGCGGGCAGGCTCCCCAGCTCCTGCTGGTTCTGGTGACCCGTGTGGTTCTGTGGCCGTAGGAGCATCTCCCGATCTTTGCCTCCACCTCCACGTGGCACCGTGTGCACCTGTGTCGCCCTGTCACGGCAGTGGTGTGCTCACCAAAATCAGCGCCTTTAGCTGTGATTCAGTACTGTCACCCATGACGCACACATACTCGAGTTTTGTCTTTGTGCCAATCACATTCTCTGCAGGCACTTCTTTTTCTTGTCTGAAATCTTCTCAGTAGGCCTGGAATCGTGCTTCAAACTGTCTGTCTTGATATTTTGGAAGAGGACAGGCCAGCTAGTGTGCACAATGCCCCTTGATCTGGGTTTGTCTGAGGTGTCCTCATGATTAGATTCCAGTAAGACATTTTGGGCAGGAATCCCATGAATTGATGTGTCTGTCTCATGAGGCACAAAGGATCCGTGTATTCCACTGTTGGTGACGCTGGCTTCCATCGATGGGTAGGGGGAGTCTGCCAGTCTCTCTGCTGGAAAGGAACTCTTTTCCTCAAGTGGCACCAGCTTTTTTTTTTTCACATTTTTTAAAAGTTTATTTTGATATCATTAATCTACAATTAAATGAGCAATATTATGGTGATTACACTACCCCCTTCATCAGGTACCCCAACCAACCCCATTACAGTCACTGTCCGTCAGCATAGTGAGATGCTATAGAATCACTACTTGTCTTCTCTGAGTTGTACAGCCCTCCCCATGCCCCCCCAACATTACATCTGCTAATCGTAATGCCCCTTTTCCCCCCTTGTCCCTCCCTTCCCACCCATCCTCCCCAGTCCCTTTCCCTTTGGTAACTATTAGTCCGTTCTTGGGTTCTGTGAGTCTGCTGCTGTTTTGTTCCTTCAGTTTTTTTCTTTGTTCTTATACTCCACATATGAGTGAAATCATTTGGTACTTGTCTTTTTCGGCTTGGCTTATTTCACTGAGCATAATACCCTCTAGCTCCATCCATGGTGTGGTGGCACCAGCTTTTAAGGAGACTTAGCCCCGTATGTGTGCTGGGCGCTGGTGCACAGCAGTGATGTTGGCAGGCTGAAGGCCAGCAAGCCTTGCTCCCTCCCAGCTCCCCCACTCTTGTCACCCATGATCAGTGGGCACTGAGGGCCAGTGGACGAGGTCGAGGTGATAGCGGTGCAGCTGAGGCGGGCCATTGCAGGCTGGTTTTGGAGCTTTCACTGTGCTGTCTGCCCATGCAGGGCCTTGCTGGGTGCTTCCGGGCACAGGCCAGCCTGAGCGTTCGTCCTGCCTGTGGTGACACATGGCCCACTGCTGACCACACAGGCATGTGCGCAAGTGTGTACGGCATGTGTGTGCGTGTACGTGTGCACATACTTGTGCTGGTTTTTGCCTCTCGCCGTCAGGACAGTCACACGAAGCCCCAGAGGCCCGTGCTGCCGGAGGAGGCAGTGGGTGGTCTGGGCGTACGGGGCGCCCCCTGCACTGGTCCGGCCCATCTTCACGTCTTCTGCTGCGGCTGCGCCCCCCTCGTCCCTGCCGCCCCCTGCTGCACCCACACTCGGGGCGGCTTCTCCCTCTGCTGGCCTCAGACTTGCTGCCCGCTGCTCCCAACCCTGGAAACTCTCTCTACGTGGAGCTGTGTTTGGAGGCACCAGAACTTGATACCCCTTTCAAAATTTTAACTTTTGAATTGTGGTAATATATACATAACATAAAATTTGCCATTTTAACCATTTTTAGGTGTGCAGTCCAGTGGCATTAATTCATCCACAGTGCTGTGAACCATCACCGCTGTCATCCCCAGAAACTGTTCCCATCTTCCCAGAGTGAGACTCTGGCCCCATCGATCCCTCACCCGCCCCCTGGCCCCACCATCTGCTTCCTGTCACTGTGCACTGACGGCTCTGAGAACCTCAGGTAAGTGGAACCACACTGTGTCTGTCCTTTTGTGATTGGCTTACGTCTCTTGGCACAGTGTCCTCAAGGCCCATGCATGTTGGAGTCAGAATGTCCTTCTCTTACATCTGAATGTGACCCCATTGTATGCGGGGACCACATTTTGTTCATCCATCCATCCATGGACACCTGGGTTGTTCTTACCTAGGCTGGTGTGTGCATACTGCTATGGACGTGGGTGTGCAAATCTCTCTTCAGGTCCCTGTTTCAGTTCTTCTGGGCGTATTGGATCATGTGGCTGCATTCCATGTTTTAATTTTTTGAGAAATGCCCTAGTTTTCCACAGGGGCCGCACTGTTTTACGTTCCCACCAAGACTGTATGAAGGTTGCATTTCTCCACATCTTTGCCGACACTTGTTCTTTTCTCTTTGATAATAGCCTTCTAGTTGGTGTGAGGAGGTATCTTGTGTGGTTTTGACCTGCATTTTCTATAGTGATTAGTCATGCTGAGATCTTTGTGTGTGCGCAGCCTTTTCAAGAATACAGATCTACCTCTTTTGATGGGTGGGGGTAGATAGAACTTCTTAGTAAGCCCAATCACTCTTTTAAAAGGAACTAAAAGTGCACCGCTATCTGTGGGGTGACCTGCTGGAGATTTTTCTCCCCATTTCCCCTCCACTCATCCCTTCCCTCTGTTACATTTAGCAAGAGGTCAAGGCCCTGGCCCCAAGCACTGCCTGCTGGACTTGCCGCCGACCTCCTCCTGTGCCCTTGGGCTCCACCCTCTGCTGGAGGCTGTGCCATGAACCCAGGAATGCCCTGGTGCGGAAACTGGCAGGCCTGGCCGGCATTTCCACGTTGGGGTGAAGGTAGATCCTTATCCTAATCTAACTCAAACCCAGTGAGGATTGGGAGCCAGTTTTGAGAGGAGCAAAGGGGGGAAACTGCTAAAATGGGTTGGAGGTTAGGACAAAAATAAGAACCCAGGGAAAACAATACAAAATGCATAAGAAACTAAATAAAAATGAGTGAAAAATAAAATGTCAGCTGGGTGAGGACAAAAATAAGATGGCTGGAAGAGTGCCCTGGGTAAATACTGCTGATGGCCCGGAAGACATGAATGAGAGATGACCGAACAGCCGTGTGCATTCCAGTCTCTTGAACATGTGGAGCAGGGGGTGGCGAAGCTCCTTCTGGAGAGCGGGACATCTCGCCGCTTCAGCTGAGCTCACGGTCTGCGGACTCAGTCACAGGGTCCTGGTAGGCCGCTGGCATTTAGTCTCTCTGGGAGGTAAGGCCGCCCTTCCCACAGGCACCCTGCTGCCGAGGACTGACACGGGGCACACATGCACGCTCACGGCCTGATAGGCTGTGATCCAAATGTGGCCCCCATGTTATCTTTATTCTTGTGCCTTCAGCGTCCAGGTGAAGGGAGGAGTGGGCTTCAGAGCGGCTGGGCAGACCGGCCCTGCCGTGTGGCCGCCTGGAAGTCAGGCCCGCGTTCACACTGAGCTGGTGGGAGCTGGTGGCCTTAATGCCATTCAGCAGTTTTTTATCTGATAGCAAAGGTGAGACTCTTCACAAACCTCAGCTCAGCCTTTTTCCTGTGTTAACCTGGGAATTGGATCTGAAAGAGATGGGGTGCTGTATGGCCCGGAAGAACTGATTTAATATCCAAGTGATTTGTCCACTGTGACAGAGACTTCCTCTGTACCTGCTGCGTGCATCCCAGACGTCCAGCAGCCCGCGGGCAAACAGAAAAGGCTCTGCCCATTGTTGTATCAGAAACAACAAAGGCTTCTGCCAGTAGACACCCAGCAATAGATCCAGAAGTGGCTTGGATTCTGTATTTCCTGGCATAAAAACCAACATCACACACCCAGGCTTTGTTCTCTCTGGGCTTCGGTTCTAGAACGTTTGACGCACGGCACTAAGCATACATTCAGCAGCCGAGGAGCCATCTGCCAATCTGTTGCTCCCTCTTTGGCCTTTGAAACGTGCAGTACTTTCTCCAAAGGCCAAGTCCTGACCTCAGTTGCTTTGCACAGTGACCAAGAACTGCAGCCTTCCAAGCCAGAAGGCTTTGGGACTGGATTTTCCCAGAGGCATGTTCCAGACAGAGTCTGAAAGAATGTCCCATCTCTCTCCTCCAGCCAGGGGCCCTCGCCAGACGGGGCCCCTGAGCTCCCTGAGCATGACTTTCTGGAGCTGCCATGAGCAAGGGGGTTAGGGAGCTGAGCTCTGTCCCCCTCATGCTGGCCGCTCTTGCCCCCGTCCTGGGGCCTGATCGGGCTTTGCATGGCAGCCGCAGCTCCTTTCCCAGGGTGAGGATGTGCTCACCCAGCCCTGGTCCTTCACTGAATCCAGAGATGTTTTAGCAGAGGTTGGACAGTCGATGGCCAGGTGGTCTACAAAGAGGGCAGAGTCCCCTCTGATGGGAGGCTGGAGGAGCTGGCTTTTCAGGTCTAACGCTGACCTTGTGTGGTGGCTTTACCAAGCTAGTTAGGGTGGAGAAATATGACAAGGCATGGAGAGTGCTTTGCGCCAGACCACGGCTGTGCTTGGTACCAGAGTCTGATCGGATCTGCTCACAGGCACCCTCAGCACGTCATCACCGGTGTCTGAGCTCCTAGTTTCCCTTCTGTGGTCAGGGAGGCCTTGCTCTGATTATCAGCCTCTGAACTGTCAGTTCCGAGAGGAAAGGGGGCTTGTCTTGCACCCCCGAAGTGTGCCGGGCAGTACTGGTGCTCAAATGCATACAGAGTAAACACCTCTTGCACACATAATGTGATTCGTAGGGAACCACTTTGTAGCACATACTGTATGGGGCCCTGGGGACCCAGGGGCGAATCGGAACATCTCTGCCCCTGGGGGCACCTGTCCAAGCTTGTGGGCCGTGCTGGGCCTCTTAGGAGGCCCTCTGTTGAAACCATCCTCTGTGCTCGGGGCCAGCAGGCCCGGGGACGAGGGCCCAGGCGGCGGCTTCAGACTGGGTTTGAATCTGAATCTGGCCGCTGTGAGCTCAGCAGCTGGCACGATGCAGCTGTCGGCTCGGGCATCAGACAGGGTGAAGCCCACTTTCTGGGAGGCGGTGCTGGCCGGCCTCGGTACACAGAAGGCCCAGCCCTTGGACCTGTGGCACCTTCCAGTGTCAACACTCAGCCAAACATCCTTTGAGAAACTGGCAATGAGGAAAACACTGTTCCTTAGATTTAAAAGATACCTCCCAGCCCCCGGAATGCAGGGTTTCTCTTTGTTTTTCTCCGCCTGGGTATGGAATAGGAATTTAGGTACGTGGGCATTTTCCCTGGTGTAAGTGGCATGTGGGGCTCTGCGTCAGCAGACCCTGGCTCGGCTGACTCTATAGGGTCGAGTGGTGAGAATTCTCCGGGGACACTATTCTGTCCCCATGGCCACATGGCCGTTAAGGACAAGCTCATGGGTGAGGTGACGTGTGGAGCAGATGCTATGGGGTTTATATTGAGATGGGACCTGTGGCTCAGGGCAAATCTTTTAAGACCAATTCTATCAGAAAAACAAGGTGATGGTACTTCCCTCTACCCTCTGAGCTCTTACGTCATGACTCAGAGTTGGAAGGAGCTTGGCAGACAGTGTGGCTTCTCGTTCCATGAGGCCTGCCTTCCCATGACCCCACGGGGCACGCTGCCCAGCCGGGCACCGCTGCTCTGTGCAGAGGCCCAGGGTGCCCCCAGGGGCTCGCTCGTCTCTCTTTTCCACTTGTTGCTTTTCTGTCGTTCTCTGATGTTCGCAGACACAGTCTGATCTCCTTTATATGGACACAAACCTGAAGCCCCACCAGGATGTCCTGCCCCCTCTTTTCCGTGGTGGACAGCGGGCTCCTTCCACTGCTGTTCGTATAAATCACCGAGATGGTTTCAACAGTGACCCGCCTTCCAATGTCTCCCTCCTGTTCAAGTTTCTCCGGAAATATAGGGCTGTTCCCGGTGTGTGAGAGGAGAGAGGGCCGATTTGTTGTCATGGTTAGAGTCATAGCTTCTGGGAAGACCGCCTAGTATGTCATTTGTTTTCATTTTCTATACTTAGGCTTGACTTGTGGTCAGCTAGACTTACAAGGTGTGTTTAATAAGAATTACTATCAAGTAAGATGTTTCTGTGCTGAACTGAAGGAATAGATTTTAAAACATAACCTTGGTGTCTTATGTTTATTCCTAATGAATTTGATCTTCATTTTGGATTCACATTGTATACTGAAATGATTCTGAATCATGGCATTATGTCCAGAATTTTAACCAATCCATCATAAAAACTCAAATTACCATACAACTAGCTATCTCATTCCCTTGGAGCTTTTCCTGCATGGATTATGGCAGGGAAGATATTTGCAGAAATGCACTAACATTTTGATCTGTAAAAATTGCATAACACTAAGACTTTAAAACGCTTTCACATTATTTGGAATGAGGCATAGTTATTGGGCATGTAGATAAATGTTGAAATTCCTGTGTTTTAGAAATGTGCCCATATTTTTAAAGGTGTGATTATACTTGAAGGATGTGACAGGGAGGTAGCCTCCATCTAGGGAGTACTGAGCCTGCCCTGAGCTACCCGAGGTGCAAGCGGGCAGCTGGAGTGACAGTGACAGAACGACCACCTGCTGTTGGCCAGCCCCTTGCTTCTGGGCCGGCATGACTCTGTTCCTCGCCTCTCCTGCTTATCTTATGCCGTGTGCGCTTTTATGCCTGGCTTCCTCCTCTCTGATCCCTGTCACCTCATTTGCCATCTCTCAGCAGTGTTGCCTTTGAAGGGCCTATGCATCTCTGTCCAGTCCAGAGTCCCTCCGTCAGCAATGCTGAAAGGCGCCGCGTGTCCGCTAAGCGAGCCGCATGGAGGGACATCCTGGGAGAAAAGCCATTGGTTCTTGAACCTGTGCCGGAGACGTGGGCAGCAGCATGATCTCCAGGAGCAAGGCAACCCAGGGTGCAAAGCGGAGGCACATGAACAGGTCTGCGCCGTGGAATTTGAGCCTGCAAGCTTCCCAGGCGTGGCCGTGGTCGGGGCGGGCCTCCTACAGGTCCCCCGTGCTGCCTGTGGGGTGAAGTCTGTGGCCGCAGGAGCTGGTAACTTCAGTGATCATAATGCCCTAAAAATAGGTGTTAGCCTGCCTCCCGTTATCTTCTCTGAAGCAACATCTCCACAACCTCAGAGGCCCTGTGTCAGTACCTTTGGAGTAATATTTGCTTGTGGCAAAGATGGCAGTTTAATGTTAAGTGTCATCCTGGCATTAACGGACTGTGATGCTGACGATGCTGCTGTCTCTTGGGTCGACGCTGTACATGGCACCGCAGTCCCCACCCTTCTTGACCATCTGCACATAAGACTTCCCTGCGTGAATCTGCTTGGGTGGGGCGCTGCTCTCTGCAGGGAATCTCCTGATCCTGTAGCGACTGCTATTCTTCCTCTGGATGTTCACAGTGAGATCTTGGGTTTTCCTCCATTTCATGCTGTTGGCGGTTCTCGAGAGAGGTCTGCAGTCTGCTGGGATTCTCTGAGTTCCTCGGTGTGTGTGGTTCAGAATGCAGGCGAGAGCTCTGCCCCGTGTTGGGAACGAGTCCTGGGCAGATCCGAAGGAAGGTGACGGCAGGTTGAGTCTGGCATGGAGGCAGGGTGGTGGGTGGCCAGAGGCCCAGGCTTGGAGCCAGACGGCGTGTGTGGCAGTCCTGCCCTGCCGTTCCCCAGCTGTGGGACCTGGGGTGTGTGAGCCGCACCCTCTATGATTTGTACAGTCCCCCCTTATCTGTGAGCACATGCCCAGACCCCCAGTGGGTGCCTGAAACCATGGGGAGTTCTGAACCCTACATAGGCTGTTTTTTCTCTATACGGACACACTTGTGATAAAGTTTAATTATCAATTAAGCATGGGAAGAAATTAACAACTAATACTAAAGAGCAGTTATAGCAACACACTAATGAAAGTTAGGTGGATGTGTTCTCACTTGCAAAACTCCTGACGGAGCTGCATTCCCCTCCCCTTGTGGGGAGAGGTGGTGACGGGCGTGGACGAGGGGATGTGTGCAGCGTGAGGCTGCAGGGACCTGGGCACATGTCGGGAGGCCCGCCTGCCTCCCCACAGCAGGTGACGGGGGTGGGGGGGTGATCTGAACCTGCAGGTAAGGGGCATGAGTGAACTTCTGAGGCTCTGGCATCTGACTGGAGAGGGCAGCGCCTTTCAGGTTTAGCCAGTCCTCTGAGCATGCCTGCTAAGTACAGAGCCTCAGCCCAGAGCCCAGTCCCCACACACCCTCCCCTCCCGGGCTCCCTGCCCCCTGTCCCCTGCCCAAACTGTCCAGGCCCAGACCAGGGGCAGCCCTTCAGCTGCATAGTCCACACCGGCTCACCCTAAACCTGCTGGCCCTGCCTCGCCCGGTCCTTCCCTGGAAGCCACGGAGGTCATGCCCACGTCTCCCCTCCCTCTGCCTCCTGACCAGCGCTGCAGCTTCCCCACGTGGCTCTGGTGGTGTGAGCACAAATTCTTCCTTCGTGACAGGCACTTCCTTGTGTGCACGTCTTAGCACACCTGATCAGAACAGACCCCGCGGTCCCCTTAAATCGCAGGGTGTGCGTCCTACCCTGTCCATGTGCCTGTTTCCTGACGTGTGACGTTGGGGAGCACCGGCACAGCCCTCAGGGCTTTGAGAGGAGAAGAACCGGCCCGAGTGTGTGCGGCCCGTGGCGGTGGTTCTGCGTGCGCTCCAGTCCGTGCGGATGTGCCCCCTGGGGTTCCGGGCTCGCCCTGCAGGCTAGTCATGCTGCTGACCCCTCGTCCACAACCCTGGGTGAAGAGAGGTTTTGGTGTTTCTGAGGAACACCGTCCTAGGGTTCTGGCTAGACTCTGGCTCTTGCTTGGAAGCAGGGCAGAGGAAGGAGAAGGGGCTGCGGGCAGTCTCGGGTCTCCTTTGCCGCGCGCTGAGCCCCACCTGCCCCGTGGGAGGAGCAGAGGAGCACGTGGCACTGGTCCCAGGGCGAGCAAGGGAGTATTTTCTAGGATTAATACTATTTATGTAACAGTCTAAATCACCAGCTATAAAGGCATATTTCCTGGTCCAGATTTACATATCTTGCCCACAGACATGGCAGGAACAGCTAAGATTTTGAATTCTGTGAATTCTATTAAGAAAAATGCTACATTCGTATAAGAAATGATGGACCAAGCGTCAATGGGAATAATAAAAAGGAAAACACATTCCATGTCGTCCTTGGATTCAGTGGTGAGGGGACTCGTGAGTATTTCAGAGGAAAGGAGGAAATGGTGTGTGTGTGTGTACGTGTGTATGTGTGGAAGAATGTGGGGAGAGGAGAATTCTCAGCCATTGCTGGTGGGCCACCTTATGGAGTTCAGTTCTGGCCACTTGCCACAGCGGCCGCCCCGGTCCTGCCGGTCTTCCCTGCTCCCGGGGCCTCGTGCTCCGAGAGGGCCGAGGTGAGCCGGGCAGGCGTCTGCTGTCGCTCTGGTTGCCTTAGCTGTGGTTCACCAGTACGTTCCCTGTGAGGTGGGCAGTGCGGCCATCTGAGCACAGCACAGAGTGAGGCTCCAACATCTCGCCCGGCATCCTGCTCCGCACTCCGGGCCTGACCCACGGGTCTGCGTGGATGTGGTCGTGCAGGGGCGGCCCGACGAAGAGGCCCCGAGCGGTTAGGACAAAGCACACCTGTCGTTTCTTAAGGAGAACTGCCGGGACCAGGGCCTGTTTGGGGGCCGCGCTGGCTCCCTGGCTCGGGATTCGCGAGGGTCACTGCCATCTAGTGATGACAGGCTGGAAGACAGACCGGGCTCTGCGTCCTTTGTGCTCAGACTTGGCCTCCTCGCCACCAAACCAGAGGACAGAGCCCGCTGCCCTTTCTGCATCGAGTCCGTCCGGCTCGCCGTTAGGAACTGGTTCCCCACAGGGAAGTCCCCAAGAGTCTCTTCGTGCCTTGTTAGGGAGGAATATGCCGGCACCTGGAACATGAATGAGATGTGCTTGGGAATACATCCAGAGGCATGTGATTATCAGTTGCTAGGGAAGATTGACATGGCCCGGGCAATGTCAGAGGCCTGGAGAGGCTGGCGAGATGGAGCCCAGGCCCTAGGGCTTGTGGGCCTGGAGGGGGGCGCTGGGAGGGGACGTAGGCGCGTTCAGGTCATCCTTCAGGAACTTAGGGCATCTGAGATAGAAAGTCAGGAAATGAAACAAAGAAAGGCGTGAGGCTTCCTCCGGGAGCCACAGGGCCCAGGTGCCCACCTCCAGGGAGCCCCCCATCCCTGAGAGCTGGGGCACGCTGGGCACGAGGTCTGCAGGCAGCAGGCAATGCCGAGCCAGCAGGGAAGGGGAGGCCCAGGGGCGGTGGGCGTGCCCATGGTGGGTGTGCATGGGGGCAGGTGGGCACAGATGGTCCTCTGGGTGCTGAGTGCTGGTGTTTGGGAATTACATAGAGCTTTCCTCCAGCCTGACGTAGCTCGGATTCTCTTTAGGTAGAAAGGTGGAGACAGGTCCTAAGTCCGCGTTCAGTCATAGTGTTTATAAAACTCCCACTTGCGTCGAATTTGAAATCATTGTTGTAGGAATTTCAGGAGTCCTGACCCCCATCTTTTTATTCTCATAGCTCTTGGTTTATTACAACTTAAAAATTTGTAGACTTTACCAGCAAAAGCTTCATGAAAGATGGGAGTCTAAATAAAGCCTTTTAGGAGGCTGGGAACTTGGAAGTAATTCTCAGCAGAGTTCTTCTGTCCGGGAAGCCGTGGGGTCATCTGGGTGGTCGGCGCAGTGGCAGGAGTTAGCTGCTCACAGGAAGGTAAAATATTAACTGCTCACTGACTTGGAAAAACTCTGGTTTTAATTATGTTTAGTGAACGTATTGATTATCCTGTCTCTGCCACCTCCACACGTTTCCTATTTTTTAAGGCCCTATACTGATTTATGTATGTACTTCTTGAATACATAGGCTTTGTTATGGAAAGGCTTACATGACAGAATTTTCATCTCGTTTCTTTAGTTCCTTTAAAAAAAAAAAACTGAGTCTTCCCCACATCTGACCTCACACAATGCCCCTCCCTGGAGCTAACTGATGCTAATAACCTGTCTAGATTCTTCAATACTCCCTAGTGAAAATGTGAGCACAATACAGGCATAGACACAGATGGAGCACACACATGCATGCACGCACACCTGCCTCTCTCCTTTGCACAGAGTCCCTCCAGCTCAGCCCGCACCCCTAGCCCAGGCCAGCAGTGGTGGAGACCAGTGCCACGGCCCTTGCCTGCGGGGAGGGGCCCAGATGCAGCCTGGTCACCTCTCTCCCTTCTTTCATGTAGGAAGCATGTGTTGAAAGCTGACACGTGTCACGCATCCAGCCAGGAGGGCATGGCTGTGGCATGTGCTGAACGGTGCCGGGACCCCTGGGTGGTGGGGGCTATGCGAGGGTCCCACAGGAGACCGGAGCAGTGAGCCCGGAGCCCTTCCTGCTCTGTGGGGAGAGACAGCCCCTTGGGGGACCCGAGGGTGCAGCGCACGCCTCCAGGCGCTCAGGAGTCTGAGGGGAAGGGGTGCGGGGCCAGGCGGGGCCACTGGAAAGCAGACTGCAGCTGAGGCAAAGCTCCGAGGCAGGAGGATGACCCACAGGGACCCTAGGATGGGAGAGAAGGGGTGGGGCAGGCGAGGGGCCTGCATCTGGTCCTCGGGGCAGCTGACTGGGGTGTGTGTGAGTGTGTATGTGTGAGTGTGCGATGTGAGCAGGTGTGCTTGTAGGTGTGTGTGATGTGAAGGTGCACATGTGAGTGTGTGTGCATGCACATGTGTATGTAGTGTGTGAGTGTCTGCTCACATGTGCACTGGGATACAGAAGCAAAGAACACTGAGCGCACGCGTGGAGCCTGTCCAGGGTGCAGAGCCGGGTGATGGGGTTGGACGAGGGTGGATGTGGGTGCGGGTGGTGGGCTCTGGGGACGCCTAGTGGGCACGGTCTCTGACTTGGGGGGTGGGCGGGAGAGGTGTGGGTCTCTTCTGCCTCCCTGGACCCGGCTGGTCCAGACTTGCCCTTCTGGTCCTGACGGCCCCAGTGGTCCTGGTCATGCCCTGGCCATGGGAGCAGCCTCTGGCGCCACCTAGGGCCGGATGCGCCCAGACCCCAGAACCCAGCCAGGTAGCTGTGTGGCTGGTTGTTCAGGACCCAAACCACCTGCCCTGGCCAGGTAGAGGGGCTGCCCCCAAACCTGTGGCCCCACTGAGTCACTTTCTGGTCTTGGCGCTGTGGACAAACCTCCGTATGGAGTTCCATTTCAGATAAGATCAACTGTGCTCGGTTATGTGGTCTGGGGCTGTATGTGTTCCCATGTGGGAAATGGTCCTGTCTCTCCGGACTGGTGTGTTCATGTGTGAAGCACTGAGTCACTTAATCAAGCAGTAGGCTTGGCCACTGCATCTCCCTGTGCAGGCCTGAGCCTGGACGCAAGACCGGGCGTCAGGAGCTTGGGATGTGTGTCAGCGCTTCTGGGGGGCTGCCAGGTGTCTGCTGTTGTCCTGCGAGTGTGCATATGCACTTTCCACGTAGACAGGCTTTGAGTCTTTCCCTCGGTGGGAAGTTAAGCTGCGCATTTGTTTGCATTGCAGACTGTGCCAGGAGGGAGGAGGGTGGTGTGGGCTTGATCCCGTCCCCTCAGTTCACCTTTCACCCTCTCCCACCCGAGACCCCAGGGGACCCGCAGCAAAGCCTGTTGGTCATGTTCCTGGCGGGTGGGTGGATGGCGAAAGTTCCAGCGTAGGTGGCCGTCTGCTGGGAGCGTCCGCGGTGTGTCACACCAGGAGCTCCCAACCATTTGAGCCGACATCCTGGTGTTAGAGACCTTTTCTTCCCTGAGGACCTCGAGGCCAGCCTGCCTGGGTTCAAACCCCATCCCTTCCACTTTCTACTGGTGTGACCCCTCTTTATTGTTCAGAGGGAATACAGAATGTTTTGTGGTTTCTCTAGAGATAGGAGAATAGGAAGGAATCCTGGAGTTTTGGTCTGTGAAGAACCCTGAATGACATCACCTGGGCTAGAGCTGTTATTTTATAGATGAGGAAACAGAAGCTCAGAGAGGAAAAGCAACTTTCTCAGAGTCACACAGCTCATCAGAGGCAGAACTAGCTTTACTGACTTTCACTTAGTGAAGGGACAGCAACCGGGGTGCCTCCTTCCATGCCTGTCCTGCCTCCGGACCCAGGGCCTGTGAGGACGTGCATGCCTGACCGCAGCCGGCTCCTGGCCCTCACCCATTTTCATTTTCAGCAGCCACCCAGCCCCTCTGTGTTCGGGGCTGATCACCGCAGAGGCCTTGGGGGAGGTTTTGGGCTGGAGGTAGCTGGAGAGGCCCTGGGAGCAGAGCTGCCGTGGGTCCATGGCACCGAGGGGCCTTGGTTCGGTGCTTGTGTGGCCTGTGGCTCGTGTGGGGGGAAATGTGGGAGCTCATGGGGATGGGCTGCACCCGGCAGCCAGGCACCCTGCCTGCAGCAGGACCGTGGGGGCAGAGCTCGGGGTGCTCCGTGCTGGGCACCGCATGGGGCACCTGCCTGCCTGTCTCATTCAGAGCTCCTTTTGACCCTCCGTGGGGAGTGAGGATTCGTCTTCGTTTTTATGGGAACAGGGCTCAGAAAGAGTAATTTGCTCAGGTGGGGGACCCAGGTGGGCTGACTTGAAAATCACAGTTGCCCCCAAATTTGTGTTTATTTGCCAGGACTTCTTGATCATCTGGTGGCCTCCCAGCTGTGATGACAGGTTTGACTCTCTGGCATTTTTCTCCAAGTCCTTTTCTATATTTTAGAAGTTTAAATTTCACTTCTTTGGCCAAAAAAAATCTCTTCACACACCTGTGCACCCCGCTTTACTTTGAGTCTCTTTTCCTGGAGGTCATGTATAAAATAGTAAATAACACTGCTCTTGAGTGTATGAACTTGAACTATGTCATCTGAAATATTAGAAAAATAACTTAAATTTTTATGGTTTGAGAGAGAAAATGAAGTTGCTAATAAAGGAAATCCAGTAAATTTTATGGAACCCAAAATGTGGATATCCAAGTTAGATTTACTTATACCTGTGGGCTCCGTGAACAGCCCAGCTTATGAGGGGTGAAGCAGTGGTGTTCCCTGCCTGTCCTAAGCCTCCAGGAATACCCCAGCAGCCATTCCCCACAGGGGCTTGTGAACTGTTAGGTCCCCACATCCGAGTCACCCCTGAGTCACAAGTCAGCCTTTTCCAGCATCTGGCCTGTATTAATTACACACCATCATCCCTGGGGAATTGAGGGCCCCATGAGAAAGGTGACTGGAAGCTTGCCACCCCTCCCACAGCATTCCCAGACTGTGCAGGCTTCGGCTCTGCCCTGGGGAGGCTCGGGCAGCACAGCCAGCTTGTTGGGGAGGGTGGGAGGAACCCCACGTTCTGGCTGCCAGCTCGAGAGGAGCTGGTGCCCCGTAAGTGGCAGGCGTTAAATCTCCCCTTCCTTCCACCCCGAGCACTACTGGGCGTTCCGGGGTGTGTGTGCGTGTGTGTACATGTATACATGCATTTGTAGATGCCCTGGGTCGAGTCCATGTGCACAGCTGCACATGCCCATGTGGACCAGGTCCTTGTCTACATGTGCATAGCACTCGAGTGCGCTGAGGACTCAGGAGGGAGGGCGTTTCTCCGCTGCTCGCTGGTGCCCCTGATCCCTCTGCTCTCGCCCCCTCTGCGGAGGACCTGCTCCAGGGCCCTGCGTGGTGGCAGCACCTGGGCGACCCTGCGAGCGGCTCCCTCTGGGCTTTGCTTTCTCGGCGCCTCCATTCCTCAGTCTTGTCCGGGTGACTCCTGGGTGATTCCAGCTCACCAGAGATCATTGTCCATCATGGCTGTCACGTTCTACTGCATAGGCAGGTCTAACACCTGCTTTCCAAAACCGCTTGATTTTCAGGAGAGGGGCTGCAAGTGAGGGGACTGCAGGAACAGCGGAGGTTCGGGAACGACTGGGTGGCTGTCCAGCCCCATGGGGCGCAGGGAAGGCCGGCACGGGGTCGCCGGTGGCAGGGCTTCGGCCAAGCGCAGGGTGGTGGGTGGAAGGCCCCCGGGCATGGTGCTGGGCTGTGTGAGTGCAGTGGCA